>CM051235.1:487315259-487507759 GCA_027917425.1 Gastrophryne carolinensis
TCCCTGGTCCCGCTGGTGAGCAACCCTTCCCTCCCAATAGGCATACTCCCTCGTCTTAGGGAGACCTTTAATGAAAGGGGCACCCCGAGGGGGCTGCATCTCATATCACCTTCGGGCTGGACTCGGCTGGAAGATCTCCGGGACAAGTGGGGTACGCACCTGTTCGACCACTGGCTTTTGTTTACCTTCCGGAGCTTTCTTCTGAGCCTGGGACCTAAACAGGCGCTGACCAGGACCCTCACCCCCTTTGAACGGTTGGCTATGGCACAGGATCCCCCCCCTAAGCTGATATCTCAATTGTATGCCTTGCTAGGGAACTCTGAGAACGGGGAGACGCCCCGATTCTGTGCGGACTGGGAGAGGGACCTGAATAGGCAGCTGACAGAGGACCAGTGGAGATATATATTTCTAGCAACTCATAAAACCTCTATGTCCTCCAAGACACAAGAAACAAATTATAAATGTCTTACAAGATGGTATTATACCCCGCAGAGATTACATAGGATAGACCCGACAGTTCCTGTTGAGTGTTGGAGGTGCCGGGGAGCGACGGGGAGCTTCTTCCATGTGTTCTGGGAATGCTCTAAGATAGTACCCTTTTGGCAATCTGTAGCCGGCATTGCCGGGGAGATTGTGGGCAGTCCGGTACCCCGAGACCCCTCTCTGCTCCTCCTGCACCTAGCGGATATCCCCCTGAAGACTTATAGGAGATCGCTTCTGAGGCATCTCATCAATGCAGCAAAGGCTGTCATCCCGAGATTATGGAGATCGGAGGGGACCCCATCAGTGACGGACTGGGTGGGGGAAATTAACCGGGTAATGGAAATGGAGGAGCTCACCGCCTCTATCCATGGGGTTACACAACAATTTCTACAGACCTGGACACCGTGGTTCCTTTTTAAAGACTCAGACAGATACAAGATACTCACAGGGGATGGGTCTCAGACAGGCCCTTAGCGCCTCTGACAACCATACTTACCTCACCCCCTTTGCTGATTTCCGTCTGACGTGCTCTATAGAACTGGGGAATCCTAGGTGGCGATCTATAATACGCCCTATAAGGGTTATACTCGTAGCACCCCCTTCCCTCCCCTCCCCCCCCTCCCCATTCCCTTCCCCCTTCTTTCCCCTATTCTTCTTTCTCTTTGTTTTCTTCTATTCCTTCTCTCTCTCTCTCTATGGTTCAAGTTCTGCTAAGCCAGTCTGCTTCAGAACAGGATAACTATGCTGGGAACTGGTGGGGTCTTCCCCCCGCGTCGGCGGGGTCCGCCGCGGGCGCTAGTTGCTTGGTTCCCGTGGGGGGTGGCTGCTGACCGGGCGGACGGCCAATAGACGGGCTATGTCACACTTTATATTTATGACATATGAGTATGTAATGCTGGATCTTAGCCTTAAATGCATGTTTACTACCTAATTGTTTGTACGCCAACTGGCTCCGCTAGGCTTCAAGCTAATTCCTATTCCTTTGCTTTTGTATTGACTTGTTGTATACTTGAAAATAAATAAAGAATTTAAAAAAAAAAATAAGCTGTTCCTCTGTGTAAGATGTAGGTATGACCACCTGACCTCCCCTCTTTTTTTAGGTGTGTCATCTACTTGTCTGTCAATCTTGCAGCACCCTAGCTGGTCAGTGTCGCCCATCAGACGAATTTTCATAATCTACTCACCTCATCTTCAGTTGCTTCTCCCAGGGGCTTTGATATCTAATAAAACATAAATAAAGAAGGTCAGGAAAGAGCAGCAAAGGATCAATTAAGTTAGATGGGATATTTTCAGTGAGCACAGAGCAGTCAGATTGCACAGTGTTGGGGGGGGGGGGGATATGGGGACTTGCTTCATCTCTCATCTGGCTGTTTGTAATTCATCTCCAGGGTTAATCGGTGGACCATAAACAGTAACAGAGACTTATCAAAGAGAACGGCCGGGGGGGGGGGGGGGGGGGGGGGCGACAAGACAGGCGGCCAGGCGGCCAGGCGAGGGGGGGGGACCAAGACAGACGGCCAGGCGAGGGGGGAGGTGACAAGACAGGCGGCCAGCCAAAGGGGGAGGTGACAAGACAGGCGGCCAGCCAAAGGGGGGGGGGACCAAGACAGGCGGCCAGGCGAGGGGGGGGGACCAAGACAGGCGGCCAGGCGAGGGGGGAGGTGACAGGACAGGCGGCCAGCCAAAGGGGGAGGCGACAAGACAGGCGGCCAGGCAAAGGGGGAGGCGACAAGACAGGCGGCCAGGCAAAGGGGGAGGCGACAAGACAGGCGGCCAGGCCAGGAGGGGGCCGACAAGACAGGCGGCCAGGCCAGGAGGGGGGCGACAAGACAGGCGGCCAGGCCAGGAGGGGGGCGACAAGACAGGCGGCCAGGCCAGGAGGGGGGCGACAAGACAGGCGGCCAGGCCAGGAGGGGGGCGACAAGACAGGCGGCCAGGCCAGGAGGGGGGCGACAAGACAGGCGGCCAGGCCAGGAGGGGGGCGACAAGACAGGCGGCCAGGCCAGGAGGGGGGCGACAAGACAGGCGGCCAGGCCAGGAGGGGGGCGACAAGACAGGCGGCCAGGCCAGGAGGGGGGCGACAAGACAGGCGGCCAGGCAAGGGGGGAAGCGACAAGACAGGCGGCCAGATAAGAGGGCAAGGGGGTTGACAAGACAGGTGGTCAGGCGAGGGACAACAGACTGGTGAACAGGTAAAGAAGGGCAAGAAAAGGGATCAGGGGGTGAGAGATAAAAGACAGGTGAGGGGTGAGAGAACAGCAACTAAGTAGGTGAGGGGTTAGAGACAGACAGGTCAGGTGAAGAATGAGAGACAGGCAGCAAGCCAAGTTACAGGTGACACGTGACTGAGAGGCAGCCAGTCGGGTGACAGTTGGGTGAGAGAAGGCAGGTAGGTATGGGGGGGGGAGGGACACTAACCGGTGGGGCCCCCCAGACCGGGCGGGGCAGCCCCTCGTCCCTCAGGCCCCGGTCCTGGGTGAAGTGGCCGCTGAGCTTCATGAGGGGATTGGCCCCGCCACACTCGGCCTCCACCAGCCCGCGCATCGCCATGGCTGCCGCCACCAGAGACCGCACTGGCCTCACACTGCAGGCAGGGCTCGGGCCTCAGCTCTCCTGGTCAGTGTGTGACGGGTCACTGGCGGTCTCCCGAGCCGCTGTCTGCCATGGAACGCTCTCCGGCTGTCTCTTCCTGCCTGGCTCACTCAGACAGAGTTCACGGGGAGGAGACAGCCGGGGACAGAGATCACTGGGCGGAGAGACAGTCCGTCACCGAGGGGAGGAGAGCAGACAGCTGAGAGAGGGATACACAGACAAGGGAGACGGCATAGAGACTGCATTGTGCTGCTGGAAAACCCTATAGAGCATTAGACAGTCACTGTGAGGAGCATATGAGACCTCCAATCTCAGTCTAAGGAGGTTGTAAGACCTCTACTCTCAGGGGAAGTTAGAGACCTCCAGTGACAGTCTGGGGGGGGGGGGGGAGTTAGAAACCTCCAGTGACAGTCTGCAGGGGAAGTTAGAGACCTCCAGTGACAGTCGGGGGGGGGGGGGGGGGGTTAGAGTCCCCCAGTGACAGTCTGTGGGAGATATGAAAATTGCAGTTACAGACTGAGGGAAAGATGAGACTTAGTCACAGGCTGAGGGTGATATTAAACCTTTAGTCACAGGCTGAGGGGGAATATGAGAACTTTATTCACAGGTTGAGGGGGATATGAGACCTTCAACCACAGGCTGGGGGGGAATATGAGAACTTCCGTCACAGGCCGAGGGGGATATGAGAACTTCAGTCACAGGCCGAGGAGTCACAGTCACAGGCCGAGGGGGTTATGAGATTTTCAGTCACAGGCTGAGGGGGGTATGAGACCTTCCGTTGCAGGCTGATGGGGATATGAGACCTTCCATCACAGGCTGAGTGGGATATGGGATATGAGACTTTCAGTCACATGCTGAGGGGGGATATGAGACATTCAGGCTGAGGGTGATAGGAGACCTTCCGTCACAGGCTGAGGAGGATATAAGAACTTCCGTCACACGCTGAGGGGGATATGAGAACTTCAGTCACAGGCCAAGGAGGTTATGAGACCTTCAGTCACAGGCTGAGGGGGATTTGAGACCTTCCGTTGCAGGCTGAGGGGGATATTGGATATGAAACCTTGATTCAAAGGCTTTGGGGCATTAGGAGACCTTCCATCACAGGCCCGAGGGGGGTATGAAACTTTCCATTACAGGCCGAGGGGGGTATGAGACTCCCCATTGCAGGCCAAGGGGAATATGAGACCTTTTATTACAGGCCAAGGGTGATATGAGACCTTTATTCACAGGCCGAGGGGGATATGAGACCTTCAGTCACAGGCCAAGGGGGATATGAGAACTTCAGTCACAGGCCGAGAGGGATATGGAACCTTCAGTCACAGCCCGAGGGGGTTATAGGACCTTCAGTCATAGGCTGAGGGGGCTATGGGACCTTCAGTCACAGGCCAAGGGCTATACGAGACCTTTAGTCACAGGCTGAGGGGGTTATGGATATGAGACCTTCAATCACAGGCCGAGGGGGATATGAGACCTACCCTCACAGGCTCAGGGGGATATGAATCCTTCAATCAGGCTGAGGGAGATATGGGACCTTCAGTCACAGGCCAAGGGGTATATGAGATCTTCAGTCACAGGCTGAGAGGGGGGATAGGAGACCTTCAGTCACAGGCTGAGGGGGATGAGACCTTTAGTCACAGGCTGAGGGGGGTAAGAAATCTTCAGTCACAGGCTGAGGGGGGGTATAAAAGATCTTCAGTCACAGGTTGAGGGGGGGATATGAGACATTGAGTCACAAGGGGATTTAGGACCTTTAGTCACAGGCTGGGGGGGGGGGGTAAGAGACCTTCAGGGGAATATAAGACATTTAGTCATGAACTGAGGGGGAATGAGACCTTTTCTCACACACTTATGGGTATGAGAATTTCTCTCGCAGACAGAGGAGTGCGAGACCTTCATTCACAGACTGAGGGCAATACAAGATCAAGATCACAGTTTGGGGGGGGGGGGGGGGGGGGGAATTGAGAAGGAAAGTAAAGAGGAGGCATGAGCCCTCTCCTGTCAGTTAAATATTGAAAGAAGGCTCTAGCCTGTAGTAAAATTCCTCCTTCAGCCCAAGTCCATATAAGCAGGGGTAAACAAAACATGTAGCTACAGGCATATGTGTGAGTAGCTGCACTGTGCACACACTGCTCAACCTCATCTTTAATTATGTATAGAGGGGGAAGGGTTCAACCCAGAAATTGGCCACATATTGTAGAAAGAGAGGCCAGAGATTCCCCCAAATCTCACCACAATCAAAGGGTCAAAAAGTTTGGAGTTAAGCAGGGTTAGTTTTACCCAAGTTAAAACCATAAAGTCCTGCTCACTTGCTTAGGTTGGGTACTTCCCAATCCCAGGTTAGGTGTCTGTCCAGGCAGGAAAAAGAGGAGAGCCATACTTTTGTTTTACTCCAGTTCAAAAAAACTCACTGGGTGCTGAGAACAAATTCTGTGTTATATGTTCTCTGGGTCATTGGTGGCAGAGCCCTGGCTGTTTCTCTGAGTCTGTCACAGTGACACTAGTGTGCCCAATTCATTCCCTACAAATGGAGAGGCATTGGCATCCTGTGCCTGCCAATGAGCAGTGAATGACTGTGGGTGCAGTTGAACTTCCAGCACTCAATGAGTTTTTCTAACCGTAGTAGGAGGAAAGCACTGCAGGGGACAAAATTAGAGCATGACTTGTTTTTTTTTTTAATCAAACTCCGCTTTCCACTGATTTGATCAATCCCTAAACGACCAAACGTCACGATTGACTTCTGGTTTGGTCTGGTTATTAGGATTCCTAAGAAACATCCCAATTTGGGATGACCCATAGTAGTAAATGTTGCCTTACCCCCATGCTTGAGCTGCAAATTCACCTAGCCATGAGCCACCACTGTACATATATTTGGTAACATAGGTGTGTGCAGCAACCTGGAGGAGCAGGGTATGCAGCTGCATGCTTACATTCCATTGCCGATTTTGTGTACAGCCATGAATCCCAGGGTAGGTTAGGGATTTTGACTTTTCCCTATATCCAGTCCAGGTCGTCCCAGTGATGATGTGGGTATTCTGCCCCCAGGGGGCAGTAGACTGCAAGACCAAAGTCGTCGCTCCTCCCGGCCCCCTATAAAGGCAGGTGTCCCTTTATCATTCCCCAGTGTTCATCTTGCAGTCTTGACTGCTGAAGATCGTTGGATACTCTCTCTGGATATTGGCAGCTGAGCGGGGACTCCTAGCCCGTCGGCCGCTGCGGGCCCTATTTCCACTGATCCCGGCAGATCCACTTCTGTCTCCCAGCCGCTGACTGCTTCGGGATCGTTACAGTAGGGAGAAAGCCAGGGTTAGGCGTTCGGCAGAGCTAGGCTCTGGGCAGCAGACCCTGTTTAAAGGGTAGCTGGCCATAGACTTATGGTGAGCCTAATGGGGGGGGGGGGGGGGGGAACCACTTGCTAGGGCTGTATGTACGCTCCCTAACCACAAGCTTTATTATTATGTGTGGTTTGATTTGCACCGCTCCTTGCTGGCTCTACTGCCCTGGAGCTTTTCATTCTTACCTCCCTCGCGGTTCCTCACGGGCCTTGCAATGTCTTTCCTCCCTCCATCTTGACTCCGTCACGCTGTGATGGGGGTGGGGAGCACGGGGGACGCGGTTACACGCGCTGCGCGGCTTTTAAGTGTGGCCATTATCCCCTGAAGTGATAGCTGCCATATCCGGACACACCACGGCTCCCACTGCAGAAGCCGTGGCGTGTCCGGATATGGCGGCCTTCACTTCAGGGGATAATGGCCGCTCTGGTAATGATGGGCGGGCGCACTTTTTGCGCCACCGGGGGGGGGGGGGGGGGGAGCCGGGGGTGGTCGTGACGCGGCCCGCCCCTTGAGGAACGACCTAAAAGCTGTGGCCTGCTGTGTGCTGCGCTGTCTCTGTTGTTCCACTGTTGCTGCTGCCTGAATCGCATCTTGAGACCGGTCGGTGTCGTGAGTCCCTCTTTTGAATGATTAGATTGCTTCTCATGCATATTGCTGTTTAGGGGTCTGATGGTCCTTTTCTCTCTTTTGCCTTGCATAGGTCATGGGCTTAGTGGTTGAGGGTTGTGGTTACTCCCGGTCCCCCTTCCTTTTATTAAGAGGGATCATATAGGTTTGGGGCGTTAGTGCCTTGTAACCGTTCAATTGACAATTTTCTAATCACCATAATGGAGGCATCTGGGGATAGTGAGCTGGAGGCCCCATCTGGGCGGGTGAAGCTCTGCCCCTTGTGCAGTTGCAAGTCCTCTGGGCGGATTCAGCACCGTTTGTACCACTTGCGCCAGAAGCATCATTTTAGACCATGACCGGGCGGGCGTCCCTGCCCTAGCCCTTCACTGCCTGTGGGCTCTCTGGACCCTCCGCTGCTGCACTCAGCCCTCAGTGAGGGGGAGGCCAGCCAGGGGTCCCAGGTTGATTTGGCGCATAGGGTGGCCAATCTCGAGAGACAGATCTCGCGGACAGCTCCTAAGAAGGCCATGAGTAAGAAACGGCACATCGAGCCTGTTTACTCGGATAATGACGATCTTTTTTTATGATCTGGGCTTTGTGGAGGAAGGTGAGGTGCCAGATGATTCCCGTTCTCGGGAGATTATTGTGCTGGTGATGACGGTTTGTCTGGCTGGTCCTCGGACGAGGATGCGTGGCTCCCTGATGATATGGAGAAGTTGCGTACCTCAGTGTTTGAGACATTACACATTGTTCCTCCCAGAACGGCTAAGAGGAAGCAAGGGGATATTTTTAGGCCCAAAAGACAGAGGCGGGTCTTTCCAGAGCAGGCCCACTTTTCTAATATGATTTTCAAGGAATGGGAAAGGCCTAACAAGCTGCCATCGGTGCCTAAGGGCCTGGATAGGCAGTATCCTTTCCCAGAGGAGCTGGTTGAGTTGTGGTCTCGCCCTCCCGAGGTGGATTCCCCTGTGTCGAGGTTGTCCAACACTACTATTATGCCATCACCTGATACCGCTTCCTTACGTGACCCGGCTGACAAGCGCATGTCATGCTTTCACCTTTGCCGGTGCCTTGTTTCGTCCTGTGTGTGCCGTGGCTATTGTCTCTCTGGCCCTCAGAAAGAAGGTGAGACATCTTGTGGATAGAGCTAAGGCTCACAAGTGGGCGGAGGAGTATAAAGACCTCAAGGCCTGCGTGGATTTCATTGCCTTTGTTGTCTCTGCCATGGACAATGGAGTCCGGCTTGATGCCAGGATTTCGGCCCTGCTTGTTGCACTTCGCCACTCGCTCTGGTTGCGGCAATGATCGGCTGATGCCGCGGCCAAGAAGTCGCTTACGAGTATCCCCTTCGTGGGGCACAGGTTGTTTGGGGAACGCCTGGACCTCCTGGTCAAGGATGGTAGACTCCCTCAGAGATGGAAGCCTGCTCGGCCCTTTCGGAACTCCTCTGCCTATCGCTCCTTTCGAGAAGGAAGAGGCTCTTCATTTTCAGGTGGCCGCAGAGATACCTGGGGTAGAGGTAGGTCCCGCGGCCGACCCAATCCCGCATGGGGAGCCAAGTCCCCTCAGGCCTGATGGGGCGCCCTCACCCATCCGGGTGGTGGGACGGCTTCTGCTCTGCTGTTTGCTCAAATCTGGAGACGGCACGTCTCGGTGGATTCAGGAGGTAATGTCCTCCGGTTACAAAATAGAGCTGGCAGTCAGGCCGCCCACAAAATTTCTTCGGTCTCGGATATCCCAAAACCAATTGAAGGCACAGGGCTTGAGAATGGCCATGCAACACTTGCGGTTAGGTGTGATTTGCCCTGTACCTAGTCAGGGTCAAAGTTTTTACTCCAACCTGTTCACGGTTCCCAAGAAGGACTGAATGTTAAGACCTATCCTGGACCTGAAGGGTCTCAACAGGTTTGTAAGAGTCAGACATTTCCGCATGGAAACCTTACGGTGAGCTCGCTTCGGCCCGGCGACTTCATGACCACGGTGGACATCAGGGATGCTTATCTGCACATCCCGATTTTCCAGGAGCATCAAAAGTTCCTGAGGTTTGCTCTGGAGGATCAGCATTACCAGTTTGTGGCACTTCCATTCGGGATATCCTCAGCCCCCCCGTGTCTTCACCAAGGTGTTGGCAGGCATTATGGCTATCCTGAGGAACCAGGGCATTCATGTGCTGTCCTATTTGGATGACTTGCTGTTTGCGGCCCAGTCCCTGCAGCAGCCCGAGAGCGATACTCGGACGGTATTGTCAACCCTGGAGGCCTTCCGCTGGGTAATCAGTTACCCAAAGTCTTTTATCACTCCTTCAACAGTGAGATCCTTCCTGGGAATGGCAATAGACACCGCTCAAGTAAAGTTCTTTCTGCCACAGCAGAAGGTTTCGGGTCTCCAGACGCAGGTGCAGGCCTTGCTGTCCTGTCAGTGGCAGTCGATACGTCTGGGGATGAGATTGGTGGGCCTAATGGTGTCATGCTTAGAGGCGGTGCCCTTCACCCAATTTCACATGAGACCTCTTCAATTGAACCTGCTTGAACTGGATGCAGGAGTCGCTGGAACAGGAATTTTTGCTTTCCCCCCTGGCCAGATAGTCCCTCTTGTGGTGGTTGTACTCCAGGACCCTGTTGGTGGGCAAGTCCTTTCTTACTCCCCGGTGGGAGATAGTTACGACGGATACCAGTCTGACCGGCTGGTGAGGCGTTTGGCAGACTCAGAAGATCCAGGGTCAGTGGGGTCTGCAGGAGAACCACTTACCCATAAATCTCTTGAAATGGAGAGTGATCCGGTTGGTGCTTCTTCGCTTGACTCCCCATTTAAGGGGTCGTGCGAACCAGGTTCACTCGGACAATCAGACGGCGTTCACTTACATCAATCACCAGGGCGGGACTCGGAGCAAGCGAGCCCTCAAGGAGGTGACCCAGATTCTGACTTGGGCAGAGGAGAATGTTCCCTGCATTTCGGCGGTCTACATCCCCAGGGTGGAAAACCAGGAGGCAGACTCCCTGAGCAGGAGCGCCTCACGCCTGGGGGAAAGACCTTTCTCACTCTGTGTCTCCGCTGGGGTCAGCCGGATGTGGACCTGTTTGCGTCCATACACAAGCACAAGCTCCCAAGGTTCGTTTCCCTCTCAAGAGATCCTCTGGCCATTGCCACAGACACTCTGGCAATTCCCTGGACGGAGTTCAAGTTCCTTTATGCATTCCCTCCGTTTCCACTCCTGGGTAGAGTGCTGCGCAAGATAGCCCAGGAAGGGGTACCAACCATCCTGGTGGCTTCTCGCTGGCCGAGAAGAAGTTGGTTTGCGGACATAGTTCAGATGTCAGTAGATCGCTACATCATGCCCGACGACCCAGGGCTTCTCACTCAGGGGTCGCTGCAGCACCTCAATTTACGGACACTGGCTTTGACGGCCTGGCTATTGAAACCTCAATCCTGACGGAAAAGGGGCTGTCGGTCACGGTTGTACATGTCATGATTCAGGCACGGAGAAGTCTTCCTCCATGATATACCACAGAGTTCGGCACGCCTATACTGCATGGTGTGAGTCCAAGAGTCTCTCTTGCCGCACATTTTCTATTTCTAGGATTCTGGCGACTTTACAACACGGCTTAGACTTGGGTATCCAGCTGAGCACCCTCAAGGGACAGGTCTCGGGCCTTAGCCATCTTCTTCCAGAGATCCATTGCCAAGACCTTTTTCCAGGGAGTCACCCAAGTCCAGCCACCGCGTGAGTATTACCGGTGTGGGACTTGAATTTAGTACTGTCTGGGTCCTCCCTGCATTGTCTATTTTGACTCTGAAGGTGGTCTTTTTGGTAGCGATCACCTTGGTGCGTCGCATATCAGAGCTGGCCGCGCTTTGTATGAAGCCTCCCTATTTTGAGCAACATAAGGATAAGGTGGTTTTTCGCTTTAAACCTGATTTTTTGCCTAAGGTCGTTTCTCCCTTTCACCTTAATGAAGATGTTGTCTTGCCTTCCTTGTGTCCAGCTCCAAATAATTCTAAGGAAAGGACCCTCCATGCTTTGGATGTGGTCAGAGCCATTAAGTATTACCTTGTTGCAACTCAGTCCTTCAGGAAATCGGATAAAAGACTAAATAACCAAACAAGGTTCACCATATAGAGGATCCAGAATAAAAATCAGGGCGGGATGAAGCGGGGTGTGCGACATACTTAAAATGGTATTAATCCAAGTATGTCACACACCCCGCTTCCAAGATAAATGACATATGGGACATCCAATAGCAGTGTCCAACAAGGGTGGGGATCCCAAAAAGGCAATAATGCACCAATTTAAACCACTGCAGCTTGCAGAACCTTGCGGCCAAAAACAGCATCCGCTGAGGCCCGCACATCAACCTTATAAAACTTGGAAAAAGTATGAACAGAAGACCAAATAGCAGCCTTACAAACTTGTTCAACAGAGGCCTGGTGCTGGAAAGCCCAGGAAGCCCCAACAGCACGAGTAGAATGAGCAGTGATCTGAAAAGGGGGAACCCTCCCCTTGGCAGAATAGACCCCAACAATGGCCTGACGTATCCATTTACTAATGGTAGACTTGGCGGGCGCCAAACCCTTCCTGGGCCCGGAGGGCACCACGAACAAGGCGTCCGTCTTACGAAAGGGAGAAGTAGCCACCAAATAGTACTTCACACAACGAACTACATCCAAAGAGTGCAGGTGCAGGACCCTCTCCTTGTCATTGCTAGGCTTAGGACACAAGGAAAGAAGAACCACATCCTGATTGAGATGGAAGGCAGAAACCACCTTAGGAAGGAAATCTGGCTTAAAGCGAAAGACCACCTTATCCTGGTGTCTTTCAAAGTAAGGGGCCTGAATGGACAGAGCCGCCAACTCAGAGACACGTCGAACAGAGGTGATAGCCACCAAAAAGGCAACCTTTTGTGTGAGCATAGAAAGTGCAACATCCTGCACCGGCTCAAAAGGAGGCCCCTGGAGGGCCGACAGAACCAAATTCAAATCCCAAACAGGCAACAAAGGCTTTCGAGGGGGCCGCACATGAGTGACCCCCTGGAAAAAAGTCTTAACCAAAGGGTGGAGAGCAAAAGACCTTTAAAAGAAAACTGCCAGGGCAGAGACCTGCCCTTTCAAGGTACTAAAACACCCTGCAAGGCAAGGGCCTAGCCGCACACCAATCAACATAGGACCTCCAAGTCCTGTAGTAGATGTTAGAGGAAGATCTCCTCCTAGCCCTAACAAGTGTCTGAATCACAGCATCAGACAAACCTTCTTCTTTTAAGATGGAGATTTCAGCAGCCACGCCGTCAAAGCCAGCGTTTGTAAATTGGGGTAACAAAGTTGACCTTGAGTGATCAGATCCGGAAACAGGGGCAACCTGTACTAATCTACCGCCAGCCGCATGACGTCTGCGAACCAAACATGTCTTGGCCACCTTGGGGCCACCAGAATTGCTGGCGCACCCTCTTGAGCCAGCTTGCGCACCACCTTGCCCACCATGGAGAAGGGGGGAAACAGGTATAGAAGACCCAGATCCCTCCAGGAAAGAGACAAGGCGTCCACTGCCAGGGCCAGAGGATCCTGAGACAGAGACAAATGCAGAAAGCTTGTGATTGTGACTTGTGACAAAGGGACCGGAACACCTTGTGGTTGAGTGACCATTCCCCTCGGCGAGAGGATCCCCTGCTCAGGGAGTCCGCCTCCACGTTTTCCACTCCCGGAATGTACACTGCTGAGATGCATGGGACATTGCTCTCCACCCATGCAAGGATCAGAGAAACTTCCCTGAGGGCACTCCTGCTGTGAGTCCCTCCCTGGTGATTGATGTAAGCGACCGCAGTCCGATTGTCTGATCGAACCTGAACCGGTAGACCCTGGAAGTGATGCGTCAAGCGTGACAGTACCAACCGAATAGCTCTCAGCTCCAAGACATTGATGGGGGTGTGGGCCTTCCGAGGACCCCACAACCCCTGGAACTGATGCTCCTTTCAGAAACCCCCCCAGCCCGACAGGCTGGCATCCGTGGTGACCGTCTCTCAACAAGGGGTCAGAAAAGACCTGCCCCTCAGAAGATTCCTTGGTTCCAGCCACCACTGAAGAGACTGCCGAACCAGGGGAGACATCCGAAATGACTGATCCAATGACAGCGGACATCTGTCCTAGGCCAAAAGTAGATGGACCTGGAGCGACCTCATGTGGAAATGAGCAAAAGGGACTGCCTCGAAGGAAGCCACCATCAACCCCACCAGTCTCATCCCTAGCCGGATAGATGGGCGAGGGTTGGACAGAAGAAGACGTATCAGATCTTGAACCATCTGCACCTTCGACTGAGGTAGGAACACCCTGGTCTGAATGGTATCCAGATTCATGCCCAGAAATGCAATCTCCCTTGACGGGGAGAGAGAAGACTTGGGATGGGTGATCATCCAGCCGAACCTCTCCAGCGTTGACACCACCGTCCTGGTGTCTAGCTCCGCCTGTCAGAGAGGATGCCGTAATGAGAAGGTCGTCCAGATACGGCACAATGCGAATGCCTGGGCTCTGAGAAGGGCCATTATACCCGCCAGCACCTTGGTGAACACCCTTGGTGCCGAGGTCAGCCCAAATGGGAAGGCCACAAACTGAAAATGCTGATCTCCCAGCACAAACCTGAGAAATCTCTGGTGTGCTGGGAAGATCGGTACATGAAGGTAAGCATCCTTGATGTCTATGGACGTCATGAAGTCCCCCTGACGAAGAGAAAGGATGGCTGAGCGCAAAGTCTCCATGCGGAACTTCTTGGCTCTGATGAACCAGTTGAGAAGCTTCAAATCCAGAATGGGTCTTATGGACCCATTCTTTTTGGGCACCGTGAAGAGGTTGGAATAATAGCCCCGGCCTCTCTCTGATAAAGGCACTGGGCATATGACCTCCATGTCCAGAAGATTTTGCACTGCCAACAGGAGCCCCTGCGCAACCCAGGGTTCAGAGGGGACCCGAGATCTGAGGAATCTGGGAGGAGGCCGGTACTCGAACTCCAGCTTGTACCCGGAAGAGACCACTCCCAAGATCCACTTTTCTGTGACCTCCCGAGCCCAGACCTGGAAGAAGTGCCACAGCTGCCCCCCCCCCCAACCGCAAGGGTGAGGGCGCCCCCTCATTGCTGAGCTGGCTTGGCAGCAGGCTTGGAACCCCAGACAGGTCCTGGACGGGCCCGTCCTCTGCCTCTGCTCCAGGAATCACCTCTGAAGGTAGAGAAGGCAGCTCCTCTGCCTGCTCTGGCACAGCAAAAGGAAGGATTAAAGGAGCCTGCCCCCCGAAAGGAGAGACGCTGCTTCTTGCGTTGCGGTAGCTTTCCTTCTTTCGCTACTGAATCCAATTTATCTCCAAACAGCCGAATACCCAGAAAGGGTAGCCCTGTAAGTGACTTCTTAGCCGAAATGCCAGCTGCCCACTGGCGCAACCAGACAGAGCGTCGTATAGCCACAAGCAACGCCGAGGTTCTGCTACACATACATATTGTGTCATCCAAGGCAGACAAGACAAAGGTCATGAACAATTCACACCGCATAAGCGCTGCAAATTCATTGCTGGCTGGGTCCAGCTGGGAACCACTCAACAGGCCCCTAACCACAGTCCTGGTAGCCACAACCGTGAGTGCAGAAGCACAAACAGGCAGGCCGCAAGGCTGAACCCACGCTAACAAAGGCATGGCAAGCCATCTGATCAATACGTCGGTCCTCACCATCCTTAATCGTGGTGGCGTCTGGAGAGTGCACCACAGATGTGTTGGACAATCCCAGAACGGCGCATCGACCTCGGTAGGGGACGGACCAGTGCTTCACCGCGTCCACCGGAAAGGGATACTTCCTATCCCTTCCCTGAGGAACACCGGGAAGCCAGCTAGGTCTTTCCCATTCCTTAAGAATCACATTTTCAAAATGCTTCCGATTTGGGAACACCAAACGAGGCTTAGAGGTCCCACAAAATCCCCCCTTCTGCGGAGGAGACTCCGCCGGAGGAGAAATAGCCAGTGTGACATCAAATGTCCTAATTTATGTCATGTTTTCCCCCTCTGCCTCATCTCCAGCATTCCTACAGACATCCTATAACAAATAAACAGTTCTCCAAAGTCTTCCTGCACACAGGGGCAATAAATCCTTATCTAGGAACAGAAAACACCACTGATAAGGAAAGGTTGGGGGGAAGTGCAGCTTGGAGAAGAGATTTACAATAATTTGTCCACACAGCACCCGGGGGGGGGGGGGGGGGGGGATGGCATCTGTCTTTCCAGCCCCTTGGAATTGAGGATAAATCAGGGGAAGAAATGGTTTTGAGGGTCAGATACAGAGGGTCCGATCTTCAATCGTGGGGTGTCTGATCCATTGCTCCTTCTAACCCTCGGAAAACTGAAGACTTTGTATCCATTTAAGAGGTATAGGATTTTCAGTGTTTACTCCCCTTTTATTTTATAACTGTTTTTCTGCACATTTGTTTATTATTTGAATTTTTTTCTTTTTATTAAAATTCTAAAATTTCCATTTTGCACGGGCCTACCTTCTTGGCAATTAGAAATCCTCTAACCTGGTTTCCTGGCAGCTCTAAAAACGACCCTGGTTTCTGAAGATTGTATGACCGCTCGTAATTGTGTATTAACCCATAGACTGTAAGATCGATTGTAACTAATCCATTGTATGATTGGGAAAGTGTAACTAATCATATAGTGTTACAAGGTTGAATGACTCACAGTTATCTTGGAGTGCTGCATGGTGACTGTGTGTGAGCCAGCAGATTGCAAGCTGATTGTATCTGATCGTTCGACAGCAGAACTGATCAGACTCTCCTCGGGATAAGTGTGGGACGGAATCAGTGTGTATTGCCTGTGCCCCATGTGGAGAGGGGCGGGTATGTGTGTGGTCACTGTCTCGATTACTCGCCAGCAGAGTTTGATCGGATGGTGATTGAGGAGGGTTCCACCTGCTTGATTTAATCTTTTAAGGTGTAGTTGCGGTGGTGGTGGCAGCGTGTTGTGATTGGTGTGTGGGGCGTTTTTGGTGTGATTGCTCTCTGTGCTGGAAGCAGCCCACACACACGTCGCAGATCGCTCGATCAAACAGACGTTGAACGATCGATTCCGTGACAGCCAGCACCTCAAATAAATGGGCCAGGATCTTGGGGTTATCCACGGTATCCCCATGCCCCTACCCAGCATCAGCA
Organism: Gastrophryne carolinensis; assembly: GCA_027917425.1. Taxonomy (NCBI): domain Eukaryota; kingdom Metazoa; phylum Chordata; class Amphibia; order Anura; family Microhylidae; genus Gastrophryne; species Gastrophryne carolinensis. The sequence continues at coordinate 487,331,444 of CM051235.1, forward strand.
TCCAAAAACTGCTGATCCTCAGAGCCATCAGATTCCATAAACAGTTCCCCTTCCTCAAGCGGGGAATGATCAGACCAGTCAAGGGAATCATAATCATCAAGAACCGGCACGGACGGTGACAGATGTCTTCTCTTAGCCGGGGCCTTCCTGGCCGCAGAGCTAGAAATCAATTTCTCGATGTTGGCCAATCTAGCACATACATCAGATTGCGACTCCCCACTAATGACAGTGTCACTTGGGGTACGCATAAGGCAGGGTGGAGTAGGTGATGAGACCGGCGGCACGGATCCAGACGCCTGGGACCCCGACTGCCGCGTTATGGCCTACTGTGCACATGGTATGCAAATCAGTACATTATCCCCCGTAAGGGATACCCCACAACCCACACACTGCCGGGATTGCCCCGAAGGGAGCCCGAGCCCGGTATCCCAGGAAGCCTCCATATGGTGATTATTATGGTAGTCGCAAGGACCAGAGGGAATTACGCTAAAAGCTACCCGGGATGTCCCTTAAGTCCGTTAGTGGGAGGATTTCAATAATAATAATAATGATAATGCCCCAAATTTAGCCAGGGGACCCTAGGACCGGGAGAACCCCCCTTTTAACTAAGCAGGGTCCTCCTGAAAGACACCAAAAGAGAAGGGGGACCCCGTAAGCAAGGCACTGTAACCACCACAGTCATACATGCAGAATATTAATAATATGTATATATATATATATATATATATATATATATATATATATATATATATATCTATCAGATATGTAAATGATACATGCGTCAATAATGGCAGCCGCCGCGCTAGACAAAAAAGAGCAAAACACATAGCATGGATAACAAAAAACAAGAAGCCCCGCAGGGCACTAACAACACAGTAATGGTGCCTCTCTGACCAGAGGTGAAGACACAAGAGGGAGAAGAAGGCGGGCCAGCGCGGAACGGGTGCCGCGGCTGGCCCCGCCCCTTTCCCATCATCGCAGTTCCCGGGCAATGCTGGGCACCGCAAAACAGCGCCAGAGAGAGAGGGGGTGAGCCGCAAACAGCGCGCGAGCGCCCGCCCCCTCCCCGGACAGCAAGGAGGGGAAGAAGCTCTGCTCCATCAAGTGCAGAGCCCGCAGCTCCCAGCGCGCTGCGGCTCCTAAATGGCGCATACAGTGACAAACACACACACCAACACACATTCACATGAAACAAAAAGTGAAAGACCCTAAGTGAAGGACACAGCCCGCCCCCCCCCCCCCCCGCTGCGAGAAGGGAGTAATGGAAGGGGAAGGTCCCCAACTACGGTAGTAGAAGGTGGGGAAAACCGACAGGGCATCCCAAACAAGGGTCACCGACCTGGTAGCCGCCTAACCCCTAATATGGGGTCACACGGAGAAGCGTGGCTCCTATCAGTACACCTGTTAAGGTGTACCCTACCCTCACCCGGATCTGCAGCCTAGGCTGGGAGGCATAGGGGTATTTAACTAGGTCCGACCAGAAATAGGATAAAAATGGCCGGGTGCAAACCCGGCTTACCTGCAAGGGGGAAACAGCCATCTTCTGACTTGCTCGCCGTCTGCAGAGACGATTACTGGGGAATGTGTGGGAGGTCCCAGGTATTTATGGCTCCTTTTTTTCTAGTCATCTCTGCAGAAGTTCGCCCTCTACTGGACATAACCCATATGTCATTAATCTTGGAAGCGGGGTGTGTGACATACTTGGAATAATATCTCCACAGGGTGGGGTCAGTAGTTTAATGAGAAAAAGGTCTCTCTATTCTTTATTGGTTTTTACAGCCAGCGTGACAGGACTACAGAGGTAAGTATTTAGTTTAATCATTACAAAAATACCATTTTGTGAATACTCACCTGTAAAATGGGTATTATAAGTATGTCACACTCTCGAGCCGCCTCAGGGGGAGAAATAGCCAGGACCTCAAACATATGAGCCAGGACCCTAGAGGTATCCAAGGACTCCCCCTGGCCCTGCTCGGTATCAGCACCCACAAACTGCTGGTCATCGGAGCCCTCAGACCCCTCAAACAGCTCCCCTTCCTCAAGCGGGGAGCAATCAGACCAATCCAGAGAGTCAAACTCCTCCATATCAAAGGCCTGCATGGCTGTATACAAATGTTTTCGCTTTGCCGTGGCCTTTTTGGCAACCGCGCTGGAAAACAATTTTTCAAGATTGGCCAATCTGGCACACACCTCAGATTGCGACTCCCCGCCAATGAACACATCACCTGGGGTACGTGTCAAGCGAGGGCGGAGAGGATACTGGATACAAGAACCGGACGCCTGGATCCGGACTGCCGCGTAATAGACCGCTGCGCACAGGGTACACAAAGAAAATACCATTTTGTGAATACTCACCTGTAAAATGGGTATTATAAGTATGTCACACACCCCGCTTCAAACATTAATAATTCAACTTGGGTATACCCACCTCTAGGTGGGGACGTTGCAGAGAAGTCTTGAAAAACGAGCCCCTCCCGGTCTATACATACCTGGGACCTCCCACTTTTCCCCCAGTTTTCAAACAGCAGTAAAGACAAGGTACCAGAAAAAACCATTGGTAACCCTCAAACTGTAAACAAAGCTTCACCATATAAAAGATCCAGGATACCAAAAAGGGCGGGTGAAGCGGGGTGTGTGACATACTTATAATACCCATTTTACAGGTGAGTATTCACAAAATGGTATTATTCTAAGTATGTCACACACCCCACTTCATACATTAATAATTACACTTGGGACATCCAAAAGCAGTGTCCAGAAAGGGCGGGTATCCAACAAGGCAATAATGCAAAACTCAAACCACTGCAGCCTGCAGAACCTTGCGGCCAAACACAGCATCCGCTGAAGCCCGCACGTCAACCTTATAAAACTTGGGAAAAGTGTGAACAGAAGACCAAGTAGCAGCCTTACAAACTTGCTCAACAGGAGCCTGGTGCTGAAAAGCCCAAGACGCCCCAACAGCACGAGTAGAATGAGCAGTGATACGAAAAGAGGGAGCCTTCCCCTTGGCAGAATAGGCCCCAACAACAGCCTGACGAATCCATTTGCTAATGGAAGACTTAGCCGGAGCCAAACCCTTCCTAGGCCCGCAGGGCACCACGAAAAAGGCATCAGTCTTACAAAAAGGAGATGTAGTAAGCAAATAGTACTTAACACAGCGTACCACATCCAAACAATGCAAAACCCTCTCCTTATAATTCCTAGGCTTAGGACACAAGGACGGAAGAACAATGTCCTGGTTAAGATGAAAAGCAGAGACCACCTTAAGAAGAAAGTTCGGTTTGAAGCGGAAAACCACTTCGTCCTGATGTCTCTCAAAGTAAGGAGCCTGAATCGACAAGGCTGCCAACTGCAAAACGCGCAGAACCGAAGTAATGGCCACCAAAAAGGCAACCTTCTGAGTCAGAGTAGAAAGAGCAATATCCTGCAAAGGCTCAAAAGGAGGAGCCTGAAGAGCAGAGAGAACCAAATTCAAATCCCAAACAGGGAGCAAAGGCTTCCTGGGAGGCCGCAAATGCGAGACCCCCTGGAAGAAAGTCTTGACCAAAGGATGAAGCGCAAAGGACTTTTGAAAAAAGACAGACAAGGCAGAAACCTGCCTCTTCAAAGTACTCAGCTGAAGACCAGAGTCCAGCCCCGATTGCAGAAATGCCAAAATCCTGGAAACAGAAAAAACCCGACAGGACAAAGATCTAGCCTCACACCAATCAATATAAGATCTCCAAGTCCTATAGTAGATGGTAGAAGAGGACCTCTTCCTGGCACTAATATGAGTCTGAATAACAGAATCTGAAAGACCTTCCTCCCTCAAGATGGAGGTTGCAGCAGCCAGGCCGTCAAAGCCAGCCTTGGTAAATTGGGGTAACGCAGTTGACCCTACGTGAGAAGATCCGGCCGAAGAGGCAGATTGAACTGATCCACCGCCAGACAAACGATGTCTGCGAACCACACCCTCCTTGGCCACCTTGGAGCCACGAGAATGGCGGGAACCCCTTCCAGGGCCAGCTTTTGCAACACCTTGCCTAGCATGGGGATCGGAGGAAACAGATAAAGGAACCCCAGGTCCCCCCAGCTCAGGGACATGGCATCCACCGCCAGAGCCAGAGGATCCTGAGAGAGCGACACGAACGTCGGAGGCTTGTAATTGTGAAGAGAGGCAAACATATCCACCTCCGGCGTCCCCCACCGGAGACAAAGCGACCAAAAACCTGGGGGTGGAGAGACCATTTCCCCCGGCGGGAAGAGCACCTGCTCAGGAAGTCCGCCTTCGTGTTTTCCACTCCTGGAATGTACACTGCCGAGATGCAAGGGACATGAATCTCCGCCCAGGCTAGAATCAGAGACATCTCTCTGTGGGCACCCAGACTGCGAATCCCTCCCTGGTGATTGATGTAAGCAACCGCCGTCCGATTGTCCGACCGAACCTGAACCGGCAAGCCCTGTAAATGCTGTGTCAAGTGAGACAGAACCAACCTGATGGCTCTCAACTCCAGAATGTTGATGGGCAAGTGGGCCTCCAGAGGACCCCACCGCCCCGGAACTGAAGGTCCTTCCAGAAACCTCCCCATCCCGACAAACTGGTGTCCGTGGCGATAGTTTGCCAAAGAGGCGTCAGAAAGGACCTGCCCCTCAAGAGATTGTCCGAGACCATCCACCACTGGAGAGACTGCCGAACCCGGGAGGACATCTGGAGGGACCGATCCAACGACCGCGGTCGTCAGTCCCAAGACGCCAACAGATGAAGCTGAAGCATCCTCATGTGAAACTGAGCAAAGGGAACTGCCTCGAAGGAAGCTACCATCAACCCCACCAGTCTCATCACTAGCCGGATGGACAGGCAAGGATTGGAAAGAAGAAGCTGCGCCAATTCCTGAATCAAGAGAACTTTGGCCTGAGGCAGAAACACTGTGTTGGCAAGAATCCAAGGACATCCCCAGGAAGGACACCACTATGGCCAGAACAAGAGAGGACTTGGGGTAGTTGATCACCCAGCCGAACCTCTCCAGAGTGGATACCACGGTCCTGGTGTCCACCTCCGCTTGACCGAAGGAAGGAGCCATGATGAGAAGATCGTCCAGATAAGGCACAATGCGAATCCCCTGAGCTCTGAGAAGGGCCATCACACCCGCCAACACCTTGGTGAACACTCTTGGAGCCGAGGTAAGGCCGAACGGATGCCGATCTTCCACCATGAAGCGAAGAAACCTTTGGTGAGCCGGAAATATAGGAATATGAAGGTAGGCATCCTTGATGTCTATGGACGTCATGAAGTCCCCCTGCCGAAGAGAATTGATGGCAGAGCACAGAGTTTCCATGCGAAACTTCCGGGGACGAATAAACACGTTGAGGAACTTCAGATCCAGGATGGGACGAACCGACCCGTCCTTCTTGGGCACTGTGAAGAGATTGCAATAATACCCGCGGCCCACCTTCGAAGGAGGGACCAGGCAGATGACTGCCATTTCCAGAAGATTCCTCACCGCCGCCAGGAGCCCTGGCGCGGCCAAAGGATCTGAGGGAACACGAGACCTGAAAAATCTTAGAGGAGGTCAGGACTCGAACTCCAGCTTGTAACCGGCCGACACCACCTCCCAGATCCACCTGTCCGAGACCGCCTGGTCCCACACCCGGGAGTCGCAACCGTCCCCCCACCCGCAAAGGTGAGGGCGCCCCCTCATTGCTGAGCGGCCTTGGCAGCGGGCTAGGGTTTGGCACCCCAGGAGTGACCGGGATGGCCACGGCCTCTACCCCTGTTCCAGCTTGCACCCCTGGGAGCCGAAAAGCCCGCACCTCTGCCAGCTCTGGCTCCCCGAAAGGAGGGATTAAAAGAGGCCGCCCCCCGAAAGGAACAACGAAGTTTCTTGCGCTGAGGTAACTTATCTCCCTTGGCAACCGAATCCAATTTCTCACCAAACAGGCGCAAACCCAAAAAGGGAAGAACCGTAAGCGACTTCTTAGAATTAAAGTCAGCAGTCCATTGCCGCAACCACACCGACCGTCGGATAGCCGCCAACAAAGCCATGGTCCTGCCACACATCCCCATGGCATCATCCTGAGCGGCTAGGACAAACGAAACAAAGGACTCACAACGTTTGAGAGCAAGGAACTCATCACAAGTAGGATCAAGGTCCGCACATAAATCCCTGACAATGGACCTAACCGCCAACAACAAAAGTGCCGAAGCACAAACAGGCCTCAAAGCCGAACCCGCACAGGTAAAACCGTGGCGAGCCAGCTGGTCAATCCGGCGATCTTCGCCATCCTTAAGGGTAGTCGTGTCAGGAGAATGCAACACCACCACCGCCTCCGGGGCATCAACCTCGGGAGGAAAAGACTAACACTTCACCAAGTCCAGCGGAAAAGGATACTTCTTATCCCTACTAGGCGGAACACCAACGAGACGCGTAGGCTGCTCCCATTCTTTAAGGCCGACATTCTCAAAATGTCGTTGACTGGGAAACTCCAAACGCGGCTTGGCCACATCAAACAACTCACCCTTAAGCGGAGGAACCGCCTCGGGAGGGTCTAAATCCAAAACTTCAAACATTTGAGCCAATATGGAAGGGGTGTCAAATACCATCCCCATCGCCTGGTCACCCTCAGCACCAAACAACTGCTGGACCTCAGGGTCGTCCAATTCCTCTAGAATCTCCCCCTCTTCAGCCAGGGGGCAATCTGACCAATCCAATGCCTCAATAACCTCCACGTCTGAGTCCGGCGGAGGCGGGGACAAGTGTTTCCGCTTAGCCGGAGCCTTCTGAGCAACCACAGCGGAAAACATGATTTCTCGAGGCTGGCCAATCGGGCGCATACCTCGGATTGCGAATCCCCACCCATGACAACATCACAAGGGGTCCGGAACAGGCGGGGAGGAGTAGGAGATGACACGGGCGGCGAGGGGCCAGAAACCGGGGTGCCGGACTGGCGCTCAATGTTCCGCTGCGCACATGGAATGCATATAATGACATCATCCCCCAGGAGCAGAGCCCCACAACCCCCACACAACCTAGATTGCCCCGAAGGGCCATTTCCGGTATCCTTGGAAGCCTCCATATGGTGAAATTGTGGTATTTGCAATTACCCAGGGATTTACGCCGTATGCGACCCGGGATGCCCCTTTAATGGCCCAGAAGTGGGAGGATTAGCAGTTTAAAATAAATATATATATAAATAAAATTGTAATGACAACCCCACTAGCCAGGTATCTAAGACCGGGAGACCCCTTCAGCGCGGGATCCCAGGATCTGTAACAGAAAAGACAACAGTCACTCCAAGCAACTAACAGACCAGCATGCGTCAGTACATGAATAAATGCAAAAAACAAGCATGAACCAGCACAGAGAAGAATATATAGAAATATATATATATATATATATATGTCTATGAGTGCACTCAAGGGCAAGGGACCCAGCTGCAATACAGCTGATAACCAAGGATCAAGCTGACAGCACCCAGACAAACCCCAAAACTTAAGGGGTTACTGACAGCCGTGCCCGGACAAGCTCTAATGTCCCCTACAAGGCAGAATGACAATACCACCTTAATAAAAAAAACACAGGCAGGGGGAAGAAGGAGGGCGGGCCCAACCAAGCGCGCCAGACGCTCCGGCCCCGCTCCCCTCCAATCAGCAGCACAGCATGGGCCGCGCAAAACACGGCCCCGCCCCCCTCCTCCTCCGGAGAACCGGCCACACACAGCGGGCGCCAGAAGACATGGCGCCGGCTCCTCAGCCAGAGGGGCTCCACGGAGCCCCGCACAAACCAGCGAGCCGGACAGACAGGCGGGCCGGCGACACGCATGCCGCCCAGCCCTGTCCCCCCACCGCGCCGCGCCAGCCATACAGACAAAAAAAGGAAACATGCACCAAGCACACAGACACAGCCCCCCCCCCATCTAGCGCAGGGAGAAGGGACCAAGCGGGACACAGGGCAATACCCATAGGGGCAACGGGACGGGGCATCCCAAATCCGGATCACCAGGCCGGATAACCACGTTGCCCCATAGTATGGGGTCTAGCGGAGGAGCGACCTCCTAGGCACCTTAAGGTGCCGTCTACCCTTGCCAGGCCGGCAGCCTAAGCTGGGAGGCTACACAAAGAATCAAGGGGCTAATAGAAAAAAAACAAGCCAGGCAGAAATGGACCAGAAGGGGGGCCGGGGTGTCACCCCGACTACCTGCAAGCAGGAGACTTCATTCTTCTGTCTTGTCGCCATCTTGCAGAGAAGAACACTGGGGGATAAGTGGGAGGTCCCAGGTATGTATAGACCGGGAGGGGCTCATTTTTCAAGACTTCTCTGCAACGTCGCCACCTAGAGGTGGGTATACCCAAGTGTAATTATTAATGTTTGAAGCGGGGTGTGCGACATACTTAGAATATACATCATCCCCCAAAAGGGATACCCCACACCCCAAACACAGCCTGGATTGCCTCGAGGGGGGCACAAGCCCAGTATCCGGGGAAGCCTCCATATGGTGATTTTTTAATATATGTATATGCACAGTGTCCCAGAGGAATTACGCAGTAATGCAACCCGGGATGCCCCTTTAAGTCCCGCGTGGGAGGAATTTTAATCCAACTAAATTTAACCAGGGACCCTAGGACCGGGAGAACCCCCTTTAAAAGGATCGATGGTCCACCTGGAACACACAAACAAACACACAATCAGACCAACATAGCAAATGTCCAAAGGGTTAATAACAGAGCATTGCCCAGCAACCCCAGGGAGGGGCATAATCAATAAGGAACAAATGGGCCACAGGCCACTCACCCAACCGTCACCCCTCCGGAGTCTCGCACGCCAGGCAGTAGAGGGGGAAAGGCGCGCAGTGTGCAGAGGAAGAGGGAGAGAGGAAGAGGGAGAGAGGAAGAGGGAGGGAGGGAGGGCAACCCGGAGTGGTTCGTGCCCGGCCCCGCCCAGAAGCTGGGACCTGAAAACGCGGTGCCCGCAGCAGGGGGCGGGCCGTAGGCGCGCGAGCGCCCGGCCCCACCCTGGGGGGGAGAAGCTCCTCTAGGGTGCCTTACAGCTGCCATGACAGACGCCGGAGGCCGGCGCCGCGGGACCACCGGTCTGTGTAGTAAAAACCATGCACTGTAACACACACACACACATATATATATATATAATAAATAAAGATGAATCCATAAGGGACCCGCCCCCCCCCCTCTAAGGGTATCCGGGAGAGGGGGATTCCATGCTAGGGTAGGGGCCAAGGGACGGGGCATCCCAAACCGGTTAGCCGCCTACGCCTTGTTATGGGGTCTCACGGCGGAGCGGAGCTCCTGAGCACCTAGGGTGCAGTCTACCCTTGCCTGGACCAGCAGCCTAGGCTGGGAGGCAAGTAATGTAAATAAAGGGATCCGGGCAGGAATAGAACAATAGAGGGCCGGGAGTCATCCCGGCTACCTGCAAGGAGGAGACATCCATCTTCTGACTTGCTCGCCGTCTGAAGAGATGAAAGACTGGGGAATGAGTGGGAGGTCCCAGGTATTTATGGACCGGGAGGGTCTTACTTTTTTATGGACATCTCTGCAAGATCGCCATCTACAGGTCAGTATACCCACATGTAATGAATGTCTTGAAGCGGTGTGTGTGACATACTTAGAATATATGGGGAGTGTTTTTGTGAGCTGTTAATTGGTCCAAGGAACCACTATACCAGTTCAAAGGGTAGGGGTGTAGCGTTACCCCCCCCCCGCCCAACCTGCAACCTCAAGGAGGCAAAATAGCCCTGTGCCCATTGGCATGGACTCCATGTTCCTCCAGGGCATTCTGAAGAGCATAAGGGCTGGCAAGCCTGCAGGCCTGGGGATTCGAGCCCTAGCTTGCCACCCCTTTAGGCAGGTGTGATAGGCTGGTTGGCTCAGGGAGGGTAAAATCAAAAATCATGTGGCATAAAAGAAGAGATCTGCCGAAATGGCTTCAACAGACCTCTTAATAGGCAGTAGAACATTTTACACTGTGCCCATATTAAAATGCTTCCTTAAGAAACAGAACAGGGTAATCAGTGGCGGGTTGCAGTAGGTAGGGAGCACACAGATTACCCAAAACAGTGGAAGCAGGTGAAGTCACAGGGGAGGTGGGGTTATGGATAAAGTCATGCTGTGGCCCTGGCTTTATAGATCAGATGTAAGGTTGTGCTGAATGTGAATCAGTCATGTTATATACAAATTAGTCTTAGGTACAGATAAGTTAGCTTCAGTGAGTAATTAAACCGGACCAAAAGCCTGGCACAGTTGTAAAAGAAAGCTAGTGGCCATTTTGGAGCTTCCTCTCCCAATTGACATAACCGACAATGCACTTCCTGTTTGCAGGCAGCCTGCAAGCCCATGAGCAGCCATCTTGTTTTTAAAATGTATCCCAGTAGGCATTAGAAAAAGGTAAATTATTTGCAGTTTATTATAAACTGCAGTTTATTATATAATATATATTATGTGCAGCAATCTAAATTGCCCTGGAGAGGGATGCATATGATCTCAGTTTGTTGTATTGGCCTGATTTAATTTATTTTTGACTGTTGGTCCACTTTAAATTAGGCTGCAGGACAGAATATGATACAAATGAACAGGTAAGTGGTTTCGAGGTGTTGGGCTGCAGGTCTGTTAGTGGTACAATGGATACAAGTGCAGGCCAGTAAAACCAGCCACACACTGGACATAACAGCCATGTGCTGAACTACAGGAGCACCAAACACATACAGTTTGGTCCATAAATATTTGGACACCAACATGATTTTAGCTTTTTTGTACCCGTTTACTGAAACATATTCAAGTTATATAATGGACATAAGCCTAAAGTCCAGACTTTCAGTTTTCATTTGAGGGCATCATTAAATTGGATGAAGGGTTTTGGAGTTGCAGTTCCTTAACATGTACCACCCCGTTTTTAAAGGGACTAAAAGTAATTGGACAAAGGCCGTTTCATGGGGAGGAGTGGGCAATCCCTTCATTAGGTCATTTTCAATTAAGCAGATAAAAGGCCCGGAGTTGATCTGAGGTGTGGTGCATTTGCAAGAATTTGCTGTGAAGAAAACATGGTCAAAAGAGCTGTGCATGCAGGTGAAAAAAGCCATCCTTATGCTGCAAAAACAAAAAATTGAGAAGCTCCCACAATATTAGAAGTAGCAAAAATACAATTCTGTGAAATACTCACCTGTAGAATTGGTATTATACGCATACAGCACGTCCTGCTCCATCTATAATACTTACGCATGGGTAATCCTCCGCCTGAGGGCGCTGTTCACTGCAGACATGCAAAAAACAGGCTCCTCCCGGCCCTACATATACCGAAGGACCTCCCACAAATCCCCAGCATTGAAAAGCAACGAGAAGAGAAGCCGGGAGAAACCAACCACCCAGAAACTGGCAATAATATCAAAGATAACAATCACCATACAGGGGATCCAGAACAAAGTGAAACCAGGGTGGGTTGGAGCAGGACGTGCTGTATGCATATAATACCAATTCTACAGGTGAGTATGTCACAGAATTGTATTATTCTAAGCATACAGCACGTCCTGCTCCATCTATAATACTTACGCATGGGACATCCAATAGCAGTGTCCGTAAATAGGGTGGGATCCCCATCAAAAAAGGCACAGCAAACAGTAAAAGTGCTGTCACCCGCAACCTTGCTACTAAGAGCAACATGAGCAAAAGCCCAACGTTAACCTCATGAAAACCTTTGCAAAGGATGAATTGAATACAAGCAGCGAACTAGTAAGCTTGCTTCAACAGGAACCTAGTGCTGAAAGGCCCAAGCCAAGCACAAGTAGAAACAGAACCAAAAAGGAGAGAAGAAGATTCTCCCCCTAAAAGAATAGGCTAGAGTAACAGCCTGACCATGCTACAGCAAAAAAAGGTAGCCATGGCAACCTTAGAACTCACCCCATCGGGGAATATGAACCCTGGTCTCCAGCGAGACAGGCAGGAATACTAAACACTACACCAACAAGAATCAGCAAGAGCCGAAACGTTTACTTTAGGATCAGAAGGACAAAACCAACCGAGTAAGACCAATCCAAAGGGCAACTATACCCATGGAAGCAGACAAGATCCAGCACCTAAGGATGGAGACACCTGCAAGCCCCAAAGGGCCTAAATCCCTATCAGGGACAAGAGATAGTCCAGGAAAATCTCCAACATCTGTTGAGGGATGCAGATCCCCTTGGTTCAGAATAATAAAGGCAATAGCCCGGAAGCCGAAAAGATCTAGAATAAAGGAGCATAAACACCGCCTGGACCGAAGTCCGGCATAGTGTGGAACACCCCCACTTCATGGCGTACAGATATATAAAAATATATATAATACATGACTAGTACCAACTAGACAGAGCCGTCCTTTACGGCACACTTCTGACTGAAGCAACAGTCCTCAGAAGAGCGGCATGAGGGAAGGAACAGTTCAGACAAGAACCAGAACAAGACCAAAGAGAGCCCCTCGCAGGGCAATCAGAATAAGGTAGCCCCCCAAACGGGAGCATAGAATTCCCAGAGGAATGCACCTGAGCCACCCCTGAAGAGTGCTCAACCAGGAAGACTGAACCAGGCTCCTACAGTAGAGTGAACAGGGTGGACCCTGAAACCTTCAGAGAACTAAGTTGGGGAGGCAACCCCAACCATACTGTAAAACTCTAGACCCAAGGAACAGAGAACGTCCAACCGGGGAGAGAGCTAGACCCAGCCAAGAAATGCGGGTACACCATACCCTAACATAGATGGCAGAAAAGGAAAAGAAGAGGAGGAGGAAGCTAGGAACTAGCCCCCCAATAAAAACAATACACTCGGAGATACGCCATCTCCAACAGGGTGATCATAAAAGAGCCTGAAGATAGGGGCGACATAGCAAGGAGCCTAATGAGGCAGAACAGCCCTCATGAGAGAGCGTACAGCCCCACTGTCCTCAGCAGAAGCATCTGCGGACCACAACCCACCGGGCCACCCAGGGCCCCCAGCATAACAGTTCTCCCTGTCTTCAGCAATCCTGCGCAAAACCCGCCTAGCAGGGTGAACGAAGGTAAAACATATAGATCATAATGTCCAGACAGAAACATTACTAAACCCCCATGACCAAGGTCAGAAAAATTCTGGGACAAGAACCAAGGGTAGAACCCTTGTGATAGTGACGGGGCCCAACCGGGCCACACCAGTAGGAACTCAGTGGGACACTGGGAAAGAACCTCCTGCCACAGGAGGACAGGCATCGGAGCTAATACCGATGAAATGCAAGGAATGTAACCCCACTTAGGTCAGAAACAGAAAATTCCTGAAGAATCAATCTGTCCCGAGACTTTCACAGATAAAAAAAGGACAGGCCACTGTCCTAAGACAGACCAGGAGTCCCCAAATGGACAGACCCCAAAAAGGAATAGTCCAGCAAAATAGAGCCCACCGAAGGCTCATTGAGTCAACAAAAAACAGCAGGTAAATGGACCCCTTAAGGGCCCCACCTAGGAACCACAGGGGATGTCCGAAGAAACAAGCCCCCTGTCAACCTGCAAGACTTGGTACCCATGGTGACCATCAACAGGAAGAAGCAGAAGGGTGGGAATGCCCCCCGACATATTCCTTGAATGTACAAGCTCAAGAGGGACCCCGTAACAAGGGGAAGCGCACAGACCTAGTTCCAGGGGTGCTGGAACCCTGTCCAGGATAAGAAACACAAGGTGCCACAGAGCCCAAGGGCCTCTGAGTATAAGGGACAGCATCTGGGCCGCAACCAAACGAGCCCACCAGCTGCAATGGTGAAGGTAAGAAGACATCAAAGAGGGCAGAGCCCCTGTAAGCAGAAGTCCACTTATTACCAAGGAAGAAGGCTCTAGACTGAACCGAATCCAAATGCCCCCCAGGAGCGAGATACCGAAACAGGGGACACTAAGTAAGTGAGGTGCCTTAGCACCAATCCAAAAGACTCCCCAAAGGAACCACCGGTCAAATAGCCAACTCGGCCTGACGTAGAAGTTTGGAAGTAAAGAAAGACACTCAAGTAGAACCTCACACGGACATGTCCCAGATATCACTCCCGTACTCGCCTAGGTGAGCAGTCCGGGAGCAGGAGAGGAACCAAAAACAAGACCCCAATCCGTAGAGTTGGTCCTGCAATACTGGCCAGTAATGGCCTAGGTGTCCAGAAGGCACAGGGAACTAAAAAAAGGATCTTCGAACCTCTCAGGCATCAAGAGACCCGCTGGACAAGAGCGCTTGCGGCTCAACACAGATACCATGTAGGAACTGCCTGTGAAAGTACAAATGCCAGGCCCAAAATGCCAGCCCAGCCTGGGTCAGACCGCCTCATCCCCAGAGGGAAAAAGGTAATGTAGATGCAATCACAAGTCAAGGGCCACTCTGCAAGAGAGGCCAGGCCCTGCATGCCGAACTCGGCCTGCATCAACTCCCAAAGAAAAAACAGGGACTAGAAAAATACAACTCTGAAGTACTCACCTGTAGAGTTGGTATTATATGCAGACAGCACGTCCTGCTCCAGACATAGTCCTTACATGTGGGTATACCTCCGCCTTCAGCGCCGTGCACTGCAGAATCATGAAGAAAACAAGCTCCTCCCGGCCCTACATATACCGAGGGACATCCCACAAATCCCCAGCATTGACAAGCAGTGAGAGAAGAAGCCAGGAGGAAAACAACCACCCAGAGACTGGCAAAAATATCCAAGATAATAATCATCACACAGGGGATCCAGAACAAGGTGAATCAGGGTGGGTGGAGCAGGACGTGCTGTCTGCATATAATACCAACTCTACAGGCGAGTACTTCACAGAGTTGTATTATTCTAAGCAGACAGCACGTCCTGCTTCAGACATAGTCCTTACATGTGGGACATCCAATAGCAGTGTCCATAAGTAGGGTGGGATCCCCATGAAAAAAGGCACAGCCGACAAAAACAGCGCTAGCGCCTGTAACCTTGCTACCAGGAGCAACTTGAGCAAAGCTCTAACTTAACTTATGAAGCCTTACAAGGCTAATGAAACACGAGCAGAGAACTAGTCAGCCTGCTCAACAACCAAGTGCAGAAGGCCCAAGCCAAGCACCAGTAGAAGAAAACCAAAAACGAGGAGAAAGCATCTCCCTTAACAAACAGGCCAGAGTAACAGCCTAACCATGCTACTAACGACAACAGGGGAGCCATGGCAACCATAGAACCTTTCCCGTCAGGGAATACGAACCCTGGTCTCAGCGAGAACTGCGGAATACTGAACACGAGCTAACAAGGCTCCTCAAGAGCCAAAATGATAATCAAGAGCTCAGAAGGGCAACCAGCCAAGCAAGGCCAGCTCAACAGGCTCCCGTACTCATGGGAGTAACCAGATCCTGATGCAAAAGGGATGGGGACGCCTATAAGCCCAACGGGCATAGTCCCAACCCTGGACAGGAAGCAATCCAGAAGTTCCCAACGCCTATTGAGGGACGCAGATCCCTTTTAAGCTCAGATCTAAGCAGAACACCAGTCCCGAGACCATAGGTTCTGGAATAGAGAGGAATAACAACCCTCTGCCTGGACACAGGCTTGGTGCAAGGCGGACACATCCTCACCAAACGGTGTACAGATATAAGGAGCTGTAAAATATAAAAAGGACTAGGCTAAGAAGCCGTCTCCTATGGCACGCCTCTGACTGAGGCACCCGCCCCGAAAGAGTCATCTGAGGCAAGGAACAGTTCAGACAAGAACCTAAATAAGACCCAGGGAAATCCTTAGCAGGGCAACAGGATAAGTAACCCCCCCCCCCCCCCAAGGGAGCTTAGAATTCCCTGGGGAATGCACCTGAGCCACCCCTTGGGAATGCTCAACGCCGAAGCTGGGAACTAGTCTCTACAGAGGACAAACAGGGATAGCCCTGGAACCTCTCAAGGAACTGAGTTGGGGGACCAACTCCAGCCATGCCATAAGAACTCTAGTACCCATGGGTAAGACCTCATCCCGTAGGAAATATAGAGAGCTAGTCCAAGCCATCCAACTAGGGTGCCAACACCCAACATAGCTGGTAGAAAAGGGAGAAGAATAAAAAGTGAGGGATCTAGACCCAACCCTCCAAAAGGAAGAGACACACAGAGGGAACATTTCTGATAGGGTGAATAACAATCATCCAAACCCTGTGAAGGAAGCGACGAAGTAAGGAGCCTAACTAGGCATAACAGTCCTCTTGAGTAGGCACACAGTACAACTGTCTACAGCAGAAAAAGCGAACCAAACCACCCAGGGCCCCCAGTGCAACAGTTCACCCCTGTCACAGCATGCCTGCGCAGAATCCCACCTAGCAGGATGTAATAAGGGCCAGACAAAGGGTAGAATACCCAGCAGAAGGCCAAACTAGGTCACCATGACCAAGGCCAGAGAGTCCTGGGACAATCACCCATGGCAAAGAATTAGGACCATCACCAGGACAGAGTCTCTGTAACAGTCACAGGGCCACGGCCCCCACCAGTAGGCTCATAGAGGCACTAGGGAAGACCCTCCCCACACAGTAAGACTGCCAATGAGCCAGTACCAATGAAGCGCAAGGAGTGCAAGAACCTCGCTAAATCAGAACCAGACCCTGCAAGAAGGGTCAACCTGTTCAGAGACCTTCTCGGATAGCAGCAGGGACAGGCCACTGACCAAACAGACCAAGAGTCCCAAGAGACAAGGCCTAAGGGAAACCGCCCAGCAAGCTAGGGCCCCAAAAAGGCACAATGTGATGATCTACCACCAGTATGAAAATGGGCACCCCTAAAGGGACCCCCCCGAGGGACCACGGGGAATTTCATAAGGAAAAGAACCCCCTTTAGTGACTTGGTCCCCATGGCGACCATCTATAGGGATAGCAAGAAGGAAGTGATGTCCATCAACGACTTCCATGAGTAGACCAACCAGAAGGTAATCCCCATAAAAACAGGGGGAACGTACTGATTTCCAGGGGTGTTGGAACACCATCCAGGATAAGTAACCCAAGGTGCCGCAGGCCCCAGGGGCATCTGGGAAAAAGATCAGCCTCGGACCGCCAGCAATAGGCCCACCAGCCGCAAGGTGAGTGTAACGAGACTACACAGAGGGCAAGGCCCCTTCCATACCAAGGCACTCAAATCAGAAGGGAAGGTTGAACCTGGACCCATCTAAATGCCACCCCATAGGGAGAGTATGAATCAGATTACACCAAGTAATAGATGTGCCTAAGCACCAATCCAAAAGACTCCAAGGGAGCCCCAAGTCAAGTAGAAACTAGCGCGGACAGCACCGGTGATTGAGCATGAAAGCACTCCCATACTCGCCTTGGCAAGCCATCTGGGAACTGGGGAGGAACCCCAGACAAGACCCTAATCTAAGAATGGTCCTGTGACACCGGCTGGAAAAAGGACTAGGTGTCCAGAAGGAACAAGGGGCCGAAGGGGAAAAGGATCCTCGCAGGCATCGAGAGGCTCACTTGACAAGGGAGTCTGCGGCCTTACAGATGGATACCAGGTAGGCAGAGCCCGTGGAATCTAGATGCCAGGTCTAGAATGCCGGACCTGGGCAGACTGCGTCATCCCGGGGGAAGAGCAGAGTGAATATAATTACCAGCCAAGGCCCACCTAAAAGAGAGCCCAGACCCTCCAGGCCAAACTCAGCCTGTGTCAAATCACTAAGAGAAACAACGGGGACTAGAAAAACCCCTGACAACTTCTGAAGGAAACTGCCTAGAACACTCCATTCTTTTAAACACCGCGTCCAGGGGGGCCATCACCTGTAACCGCCTGAACGAAGCATGGCATCCTGCTATAAGAGCCAAGTGCTGTGGCAGTTCCCTCGCCCACAAGGCGAGGGCGTCCCTTCTGGATTGTGTGGTTTTGGCAGACTTTGGTTTTGCCCTGCCGGAGGTCCCAGGGCGTTGCCTGCCTCCCCTGGAACGACCTTCCACTCCAAAAAGTTGGAAGCACACTTCTGGTTCTCGCTTAACACTAACGTAAGGAGGGGGCGGAGAGTCCCTGCCCCTGGGCTGCCGGGCCAGCCGTCTGCACGAGGGCGCCTTACTCTTTTTGCCAAAAAGGTCCAACCTGGCCCCGAATAAGCGTCGTCCTCTAAAGGGAATACCAGTAAGAACCTTTTTTGTATCATTGTCAGCCCCCCACTGTCGCAGCCAAAGCAGGCGACGAATAGCCACCACGAGGGCCGAGGTTCTAGCACACATTTTAATGGTGTCATCCATAGCTGAGAGGATAAATCTCACAAAAACATCACAATCGGACAGTGCATTGAAGACCTCACATGGGAGATCCTCCGGCTGTTGGTCAATTATCTTCCTGAACAGGGTCCTGGCGGCCACAGAGGTAACAGCCGCAGCACAGACCGGGCACAGAGCCGTCCCTACACTGGAGAAGGCATGAGAGGCCAATCTGTCCATGCGCCGGTCCTCAGCATCCCGAAGGGTACGAGAAGGGGAGGCCGCCATGAAGGGAGGGTTAACAACCCCAATAATTGGCGCATCCACCTCTGGAGGAACTGACCATTGTTCAACCAAATCCTGGGAAAAGGGGTACTTCCAGTCCCAAACCCCCGGAACCCCTGTAAGTTTACAAGGAGATTCCCATTCCTTAAGATACTGGAAATGATCCTGATCCAAAAATTCCAGGCGCGGTGCCGCCGTGTGGAAACTCTCCCTCTTGGGCTTGGGAGACTCTCCCGGAGGAGAGATGGACAGCACTTCAAAGATCTTAATGAGTAACTCATCAGTTTCACACAGGCCCCAGGACCCCGGGCCAGAACCGTCACGGTTCCAAGACAACTCATCTGAGGAACTGGAACCTGAGAACAGTTCACCATCCTCGGACTGATCAAGATCCTGCATAGCGGCAGGTTCTTCGGTTTCAGTGGAAAACCTATAGCTAGGTGGTGTCAGGGATCGTTTCTTCCCAGCGTCCAAGCGTTCAGCCAACCCAGACATAACTTGCTCCGCGGCGGGAAGCTTGCGTGGCACCACTTGCTGGTCATCCCCGCTCGAGTGCGACTCATCCGGAGTGAGGTTTAAGCACGGGGAGACAGGAGTATTGAAGCGAGGTGCGGCTACTGGTAAACCTGATCGCAGGGCCAGCGCTTGTTCAGCACACGGTCCTCAGATCCGTGCTCTGTCAGCGTCAGCGTGGGGTTGTCTACACATGGTAGACAGCCGGTCTTGTCCCCGCGGGACCCCGGACACAAAATTCTCAGATGCCTCCATATAGTGATTAATCTAGGTAATATGCCAGTAAGGATTTATGCTGTAAGCAACCCTGGATGCCCCAATACCCGCTGGGAATGTGGGAGAATCTAATATAACCCCGTGAGATAGATAGATAGATAGATATATATATATATATCTATCTATCTCAAGCCGGGAGGAAGCCACTGGAAGCTTGGCGTCTGAAAGACATAAGGAAAAGAGCCATGCGCAGCACAAGAAAAATAAACGAACGCCCGTGAGGGCACTTACAGCAACCAAGGGAGAAGGAGGATCGTGACCACGCACGCGCGGGAAGACCGACAAAATGGCGCCAGCGAACCTCGAAGGGCGGGCCAGAGCTGTAGGTGACGCGGAACACGCCAAACCAGGCCCCCCCCCGGATAGCGCGAAGCTCTAAGCGCGGAACAAGACAGGAAAAGAACAGAAATAAACGCCATGGCGTCGCGAGACAGAGCCGCCTTACGCGCCAAGTCACATATTTTAAAGGCGCTGCGGCCAACGTAAAAATAAAGTTTAAAGTGCGGCTCTGACCCCCGGAAACCGATAGGGCTAAGGCAAGGCGTGTGATATGGCAAGATTAGGCCAACGTACACAACCCCCCCCCCCTCTTTTTTCCCCCCAACTAACGGGGGGAACTAAGGAAGGTGAACCAGCACTCGGGGTTCACCGCTACATGGGGCGTGGGGCAAGGTGCGGGAGGGGCATCCACTATGAGGCTCACCATTAGCCTAAACCGCCTACCCCATGGATGGGGATTGCGGTGGAGCATAGCTCCGTAAGCACACTAGGTGCTGCCTACCTTCACCCGAACAACGCAGCCCAGGCTGGGAGGCATGTTCTTTCACAGATAGGACGGGTGGAAATAGTCCCGCAGGGCCTCGGGCTGTCAAGCCCAGCTCGCCTGCGAGAGCGTGATACTTCATGTCTTCACAGTTCTAGCACTGCAGAGAAATCTGGGGATTTGTGGGAGGTCCCTTGGTATATGTAGGGCCGGGAGGAGCTTGTTTTCTTCATGATTCTGCAGTTCATGGTGCTGAAGGCGGAGGTATACCCACATGTAAGGACTATGTCTGGAGCAGGACGTGCTATCTGCTTAGAATAACCCTGCCAACCTCAGAAAGGGACCACCCGGAAAATTCTATTCTGCATCCAGGGGGACTACCTCCTGGGACAACCAGAAAGAAGCATGGCGCCCTGCAATAGGAGCCAAGTGCTGCGGCAGTCCCCTCACCCAAAAGGGCGAGGGCGCCCCTTCATGCTTGGGCGGTTTTGGCAGATTTGGACTTAGCCCTGCCGGAGGGCCCAGGGCGTTGCCTGCCCCCCCTGGGGCGGGCATCCACTCCGAAGAGTTGGAAGCACACCTCTGGTTCGCGCTTGACACTAACGTAGGCAGGGGGAGGGGTGTCCCTGCCCCTAGGAGGCCTTCTGCGCGAGGGTGCCTTACCCTTTTTTTCAAAAAGGTCCAGACGGGCCCCAAATAAGCGCCGTCCTCTGAAAGGAAGGCCAGTGAGAGCCTTCTTAGTATCATTGTCAGCTCCCCACTGTCGCAGCCAAAGCAGGCGGCGAATAGCTACCACAAGAGCAGAGGTTCTAGCGCACATCTTAATAGTGTCATCCATCGCTGAGAGGATAAACCTCACAAAAACATCACAATTGGAAAGTGCATTAAAGACCTCCCAGGGGAGATCCTCCGGCTGGTGATCAGGTATCTTCCTAAGAAGGGTCCTGGCGGCCACCGCAGTAATGGCCGCGGCACAGACCGGGCGCAGCGCCGTCCCTGCACATGAAAAGGCGTGGGAAGCCAGTCTGTCAATGCGACGGTCCTCAGCATCCCGAAGGGTAAGATGAGTAGAAGCTGTCATGAAGGGAGGGTTAGCAACCCCAACCCCTATAATCGGTGCATCCACCTCGGGGGGGGGGGGGGGGGGGGGGTTCTGACCAACAGTCAACCACATCAGGGGGAAAAGGGTATTTCCAGTCCCAGACCCCTGGCACCCCTGTAAGTTTACAAGGCGATTCCTATTCTTTGGATATCAGAGCCTGGAAATGATCCTGTTCCAGAAATTCCAAGCGCGGCGTCGCTGTGTGGAAACTCTCCCTTTTGGGCTTCGGAGACTCTCCCGGAGGAGAGATGGACAGTACTTCAAAGATCTTTATGAGTAATTCATCAGTGTCACACAGGCCCCAGGAACCAGGGCCAGAATTGTCACGGCTCCAAGGTATCTCGTCTGAGGAACTGGAACCTGAGAACATTTCACCCTCATCAGAAGGATCAAGGTCCTGCATAGCAGCAGACTCTTCAGTTTCAGTGGGAAACCTAGAACCAGGAGGCGTCAGGGACCGCTTCTTTCCAGCGCCCAAGCGCTCCGCCAAACTAGACATCACCTGCTCAGCCCTAGGTAGCCTGCGCAGCACCACCTGCTGGTCATCCCCGCTCAAGTGCGACTCATCAGGAGTGAGATTTAAGCAAGGGGAGACAGGTGTATTGAAGCGAGGTGCAGCCACTGGTAAGCCTGATTGCAGGGCCAGTACTTGTTCAGCACACGATCCGCAGACCCGTGCTCTGTCAGCATCAGCGTGGGGCTGTCCACACGCAGTGCACAGCCGGTCTTGTCCCCGCAGGACCCCGGACACATAATTCTGAGATGCCTCCATATGGTGATTATCTAAGCAATATGCCAGCAGGGATTTATGCTATAAGCAACCCTGGATGCCCCAAGACCCGCTAGGAATGTGGGAGAATTGAAATGTGAACCTGTTAAGATATATATCAGGCCGGGAGAAGCCGCCGGAATCTTGGCGTCTGAAAGACATAAGGAGAAGAATGGATGTCAGAGCCATGCGCAGCAAACGAAGGATCATAAGCAAACCACCCGCGAGGGCACTTACATGACCAAGGGAGGAGGAGGAGGAGGATCGTGACCACGCGCGCGCGGGAAGACCAACAAAATGGCGCCAAGCGAACCTCGAGGGGCGGGTCTAATCTGCCCGTGACGCGGAGCGCGCCTAATTAAGTCCCCGCCTCCCCCAAAGAGCGCGAAACTCTGGCCCGCGTACTGTACATGACATAGTAATGAATGAATGACACAAGCCGCCCGAGGCAGCCGACCTCCTCGTGCAACTGGCCGAGGAATGGGTGCTCAAGCGTGCGGCTCTGACATCCAGTCTGCCGGTCAATACAAGGCAACAACCATAAGCGTGTACAACACTATACTAATACCGCCACACACATACACCCCCCCCCCTTCTTCCCCCCCCCCCCCCCCGAGCTACAGGGGGAAACGAGTGAGGAAGGCGACCCGACACACAGGGTCCACCGTTACACGGGGCAATAATGCGGAAGGGGCATCTACTGGAGGCTAACCATCGGCCTAAACCGCCTACCCTATGGTGGGGGATTGCGGTGGAGCATGGCTCCATTAAGCACACAAGGTGCTGCCTACCTTCACCCGACCAACGCAGCCCAGGCTGGGAGGCATATTCTTCACAAAGAGGACGGGTGGAAATAGTCCCACAGGACCACGGGCTGAATAGCCCCGCTCGCCTGCGAGAGAGTGATACTTCATGTCTTCGCAGTCAGCACTGCAGAGAAATCTGGGGATTTGTGGGAGGTCCCTTATGTACTATAGATGGAGCAGGACGTGCTGTATGCTTAGAATATCTACAGTTTAGAATAATTTCTACGGTGAAGAGAAAGCCCTTCACAACAGCCAACCAAGTGAACACCACTCTCCTGGATATAGACATATCAATATCCAAATCTACCATGAAGAGAAGACCGCATGAAAGTAAATACAGAGGGGTCACTGCACGGTGCAACCACTCATAAGCCTCAAGAATAAAAAGCCTAAAATGGACTTTGCTAAAGAAAAACATCTAAAATTCCAGAACTGTTCTTGACAAATATTCTTTGGACAGATGAAACCAAGACCAAACTAACAGAATGATGGGAGGAAAAAAGAATGGCGAAGGTGTGGTACAGCTCATGATTCAAAGCATAGCACATTATCCGTAAAATATGGCTGAGGCAATGTGATGGCTTGGACATGCATGGCTGCCAGTGGCACTGGGTCACTAGTGTTTATGGATGATGTGACACAGGACAGAAGCAGCCAGATACATTTTGAGGTATTCAGAGTCATACCATGTGCTCATATCCAGCCAAACTGATTGGTCCGTGTTTCATAATACAGACGACAATGACCCAAAACATAAAGCCAAAGCTACTCAGGAGTTAATAAAGCAAAGAAGTAGAATATTGAGCGGCCAAGTCGACCCAATTGAGCCGCATTTCACTTGTTAAAGATTAAACGTCAGATAGAAAGGCCCACAGACAAAAAGCAACTAAGAACCTCTGCAGGCCTGGCAGTGCATTAAAAGGAGGAAACACCACAATGTCTGGTGATGTTCAAGACTTCAGGCAGTCCTTGCCAACAACAGGTTTTCAACCAAGTATTAGAAATTAACATTTTATTATATAGTTATGCAATTTGTCCAATTATTTTGGAACCCCTGAAATGAAGGGACTGTGTTTAAAAATGCTTTAGTTCCTCACATTTTTAAGCAATATTTTTGTTCAACCCACTGAATTAAAGCTGAAAGTCTGAACTTCAACTGCACCTGAACCGTTTTGTTCACTGTAGTAATGTACAGAACCAACATTTTTTAAAAATGCCATCTGTCCAAATATTTATGGCCCTAACAGTATACAGAAAGTAACAGCCAACACACATACAGTTAGTCAGAGTGCTTTATTGCAACTCCTAAAAAGGCAGGACTTGGCCACAGCCCACAATTGTCATAACATGACAGCAACAGCCAATCCAAGTGCACTTTCCTTGCCACATTATTTGGGAATATAGGACTGGCCGCATCCTGTCAGGCATCTGGGGCCCGCATCAAACCGGTCTCTATGCACAGACCCCCAGACTCTTTAGTACATAAAGAATCCCTTTTACATCTAAAAACCAACTGGCCGCAGGGGGATGCTTTGACCCAATGACCTATTCTTACATTAGCTGCCCTTTGAGATGAGGGAGGAGCCATAGGCTATTGTGACATCAGCATTGTGTTTGACTTGTGTCATATAAGTAAGAGGAAGTCAAGTCTATAACATTTGGGTGAAAAAGTCTTCAAAAAACCTAAAAAGTTCAAGTAGAGTGTCCGGATGACCAACCCAGGCAGTAGAAAAGTCTATAAAACATGTTGTGGGTTCTGCCGGGATCGTCCGGGCCAGTGAGAAGTTCATAATTAAAAAAAAAAAAGTTAGTAAATCAGCATTGTGTGTTCTGGCAGTTTTGATTCCTCGATCCCAAAGTTCGGCAGACCTCCAGCCAGCATGGAAGTCGATTCCCCCTGGTTGTGCTAACCACTGCCATAGGGGCAGAAAGTGGTGTACAATCTGCAGACAAAGAGAAAAAAAGAGAAAGAAGATTGTAAAGATGTTTGGGTACACAGTAGATTCAGTATATAGGCAAATTATAACTAAATATATCCCTGCCTCTAGGTTTTACTCCCTCCAAAAGCGCATTGGTTTTTGATCGTCTTTTCGAACATTCCAATTGGCTGATCAGACCAATCAGAGTGCCCCAGTTTTGGCTACGCTTGTGATGTGAGAACACCAGGAAGGTGTGTTTTTCCAGCAAACTGTGGGAATTCACACAGTGGGATGCCTCGGCCTTAGAGAAACACCCAGCAGAGTCAAATTACCAAGTGTTGCTCTTCTTAACATAATCAGCTTAACTCCTGAAGTGAAAATCAAGGAACCATGTACTATTTTTTTTTTTTGTTTCTGCCCAGAGAGCGGCTTTTGGTCCCAACTTCCTAAAGGGGAACTATAAGACCGATTCAAAGTTAACCCAACGGAGTGCTCAATCCCTCTGGTCACTGGTAACAATGGTTCAGAAAGCACATTACTCTAAGCTAACCCTTTCTCCCTTTTCCCACAAATATAATATATTCATTAATACTGGGTTCATGTGATGCTGCTAGTTAAACCGGACTTTCACCCTGAATAAGAGTCTATTTCATATGTTCCCCCCAGCCTGTACATACAGATTGCTCACATTAAAAATCATCCTACCTGCGCCTATTGCCTTTTGAGGCTTTAACATCCAAGATGGTGGCCCATGGAGTCGCAGGCTGCCTGCATACAGGAAGTGTCTTCTGACTCTGCTGCTCTGCATTCTGGGATTGCGGTTCTTTTCCTGACCCCAGCTCTGCTCTGCCTGTGCAGCTATAAACCCACCCCCTGTACTTTATCCCGCTCTCCTATGTGATGCTTCTGAGTCAAGATGGCGGCGCCCATATCCTAGAGTCCTGAACATAGTTGCAGTCCAGTGGAGGAAAGAATAAAAAGTGACTAAAAATTTTAAATATATTCATTTTAAATGCTGGGGAATAGTTTAAGGGTTTGGGCTTTTCATGAAATGATGCTGAAGGTCAAGTTTAACAATCGGGTGATGCAGTTGAAGGCAGCTCACCATTGGTCACTGTCAGTGAGCTTTCTGCAGCTTGTCCTTTTGCACCAGGACCGTCCGAACATAAGGCAGTGCAAAGAGAAGCGCAAAGAAGAAGATGTGGCCTACAAAATAGACCGATATGTACACCTGCAAAGAGAGAGAGAACACAAGAGCAACTCAGTTTAAACATTTAATGTCCTGAAGGAAAACGATAAGATAGTTAAAAAGCATGGCGAGGAGTGAGCAGATAACTCTTGAAGGGGGGCAATTTTACCTTTCGATAAAGCAGGTTACAATGGGGAACATTAGCTGCAGGCAACTAGCCACCATACCCCCCCCCCCCCCCCACGCACATTACCTTTTGGATGTCGAAGATTTCCCCCCAGCTGCTTTGGCTTCCAAAACTAGAGCAGGAGTTCCGTCCCCCACCGCCTATAAGTGATCAGAACGGCTTAGCTGTTCTTGTCACGGTCTCCAGAAGCAGCCGACCACCAGCATCTCGGGGTGTGCCTTGTATTAAATGCACACTCCCTTCCAGTGCGCCGCATTCATGCCCCCGATAGAGCACGAGGAGATGGGTGTCACCTTTAACATTGTTCATTCATTCACGCCCATTCCCTATTCTTCGGACCTCAGGCGAGGTGGCTTATGGGAACCGAAAGAGAAGAGGCAAAAATGGCACTGCCCTGCTGCCATTGCCTGCAAATGTGGACGAATTTCTCAAAGGGGAGCAAAATTAGCCAATACCAAAACCGGAAGGTAATAGGTGAGAATAGGCAAACAGGCTACCCTGTTCCTCTTTAAAAGGCCCCTCACACCATCATGCGTCCCACTTTTGCCATCAAAGTGAGTGGGTCCCACCAATACCTCCACAGAAACAATTGATTGTCACACCCCCATGCCATCCAAAGACCTTACTTTTACACTCTGGGGCCCTCCAATACCTCCCACAGGAACAACATCAAGTATCCCACCCATGGGCCTGTGTATCCATGCTAAGGCCCACCAACGCCATATATAAGACTCTGAATCCTGGGGCTCTTTGCAACCCATCTGTACCATCTGCTGATGATAAGTAAAATAAGAAAAAGACACTCACCTGCACCCAGAGGTAAAGTTGGGTGATGCCGCAGATTCCGCTACCATCTTATTAAAGTCCAGAAGGGCCGGCGGGAGCGCCACCCAGCAGCTGGCCTAGACTTCAGC
The DNA here is from genome assembly GCA_027917425.1 of Gastrophryne carolinensis. NCBI lineage: Eukaryota > Metazoa > Chordata > Amphibia > Anura > Microhylidae > Gastrophryne > Gastrophryne carolinensis. The sequence goes on from CM051235.1 coordinate 487,358,293, forward strand.
AAGATGGCATCTGAGGATCGGCCAGAACCAGCAGAATTGCCCGACTTTGCTGCTGGATTCCGGGTGCAGGTGAGTGTCTTTTCATTTTAGGGTATTTTAGGGCAGGGGTATTTTATAATAGCTGAACCAGGGCTGGAGTGGCCCTTTAAGTGTCCAGAATTTGGTTTGTGGGCTTCATCAAATCTAAGCCAAGAAACAATGACAGCTGGTAGGGTGCCATCTACAGCAAGAAATCTGCTGGACCCCCATACTGGAACTATACAGTTTCTTCCCTGTTTACGGCCCTGCTCAAGGGTGTAGGTCTAATTTAGCATGGAGAATGGTGAATCACGGAGCAGTAAAGCAAACATCTCTGGGGCTTACCTTGAGCCACTTGTCCCAGGTGAAAAGGCAGAACGGCACCAGCGGGTATCCCATGAACAGCCAGTGGATAAACTGCTGCACCACATACAGTGGAGGGTGCAGGACTGGAATTGAGCATATGTGTGAGAGGAGTGGGCTGTCCCTCACCAGATCTATGGCCTGTGGGGACAAAAAAGGTAAAATGCAAAGCTTAAATACATACTGACCATAAGAGGAAGATGGGGAAAATTTCCAGGTCACTGTAGCACTATTGTGTAATGCGGCTCTCTGTACCCAGTCATGCAGAGCCCCATGAAGGAATGGCAATTGTCTCCTGAAAGTAGGGTGTAGTTGGGTCAGAGTCCTTGCAGACCTGGATCCTACCTCGCAAAGTTGCCAGGAGAGCTTTGGTCACGTTTCATCACAGTGAATCAAATCATTTGGAGCAAGCATCTCTCCAACATCACAAGGTGGGCATACTTGTCTGCCTTATTCACCAATTCCCCTCCCAGACACTGACCTGTCTCTCCACTATGACTATAAGGAACTCCATAGCGAAGCACACGAGGTATCCAGAGTGCAAGCCGTGCCAAAGTGCCAAGAAGAGGAGTGCGGCCGCCTGGGAGATGGCCTTGTTGCCAAGGAATCGCAGACGTTTAAAAACATATCTGGAGGGAGAAATAGGGATTTAACTATTACATGAATCAAATGAGAGGCTTTCAAAGTTCCAAAAACCTGTTAAAGGCATTCTGGCAAAGATGCAAGGAAGGGTTTAAGCCTGCATTAAATGGACATACCAGGCAATTACAATATATCTAGATTAATCCTTTTGCTCTACAAAATATATGGTGCTACCAGGTTGCAAATGGTATAAAATTCCCTTCTACTATATTAGTCTGAAGAGTGCCAACATGACCCAGGAGACACCTAACTGCATTCTGCAACAGGACTACATTGGATGTTTTAACATATGTGGAAACATAGCGTGGGGCAAAATAACTCTTTATCCTCTATGTGGAATGTGTTCGATCTAATCATTTATACCTTAGCGCATTGGATTTTTGAAAATTCCACTATTTAGGGACTATTTGTGTGACCAAATATACACCTGTTGCAGTACTAGCCATAAATAGAATGTGAATCTAAATATATTGTATTGTAGAGATTACAAAACAATTCTTAAAGCTTAAAAATACAACTCTGTGATTACTCACCTGTAGAATTGTTATTATGAGTATACATCACGTCCCGTTCCGAAAGATATCCTTACACATGGGTTATTCATCTTCAGATGTCATGTGACTGCAGAGCAGAAAAAGTGGCCCCTCCCAGCCCATATATACTGAGGCACCTCCCACAGAACCCCAGTATTTAAAAAGCAGTTAAAGCCGGGAGAATATAAACAACAATCACCATAAAGAGGTAACAAGAACAACAAGGGTGGGGCGGAACGGGACGTGATGTATACTCATAACAATTCTACAGGTAAGTAATCACAGAATTGCATTATTCTTAGTATAAATCCCGTCCCGTTCCGAAAGATATCCTTACACATCCAATAGCAGTGTTAGATAAATTGGAAGCATGGGCAGTTAAATGGCAAATTAAGTTTAACACAGATAAATGTAAGGTTATGCACATGGGAAGGAGAAATCTGTGTCATGATTACACACTAAATAAAGAAACACTTGGTAAAACAACAATGGAAAAGGACCTAGGGGTTTTAGTTGACAATAAGCTCAACTGTAGTAATCAATGCCAGGCAGCTGCTGCCAAGGCAAACAGGATCATGGGGTGCATCAGGAGGGGCATGGGTGCTCATGACCAGAGCATAATTTTACCCCTGTACAAGTCACTGGTCAGACCCCATATGGAATACTGTGTACAGTTCTGGGCACCTGTGCTTAAGAAGGACATATCAGAACTGGAGCACGTTCAAAGAAGGGCAACAAAGTTAATAAAAGGAGTGCGGGGGCTAGAGTACCCAGAAAGATTGTCCAAGTTAGGCTTATTTAGTCTAGAAAAAAGACGATTGAGGGGTGATCTAATAACTATGTATAAATATATTCGGGGTCAATACAAGGATCTGTCCCACAATCTATTTATACCCCGGAGTGTAACCATAACCCGGGGGCATCCACTAAGGTTAGAGGAAAGGTGCTTTCTCCACCGACATAGGAGGGGATTCTTCTCTGTAAGAGCAGTGAGACTATGGAACTCGCTGCCAGAGGAGGTAGTAATGAGGGATACATTAAAAATGTTCAAAAGTGGCCTTGATGCCTTCCTGGCATGTAATAACATTTCCAGCTATGGCTACTAGACCACTGGAAGGAGTTAAACAGGCTGAACTGGATGGACTAAAGTCTTTATTCAGCCTTACATACTATGTTACTATGTCCGTAAGGTAGGGTGGGATCACCAAAAGCAACGACAAGCAGTCTAAACCACTGCCGCCTGCAGAACTTTGCGGCCAAAAGCAGCATCAGATGAGGCCTTAACATCAACCTTTTAAAACTTAGAAAAGGTATGAACAGAAGACCAAGTAGCGGCCTTGGTGCTGAAAAGCCCAAGAGGCACCAATAGCACGAGTAGAATGAGCAGTAAGGCGGAAAGGAGGTTTCTTTCCCTTAGCAGAATAAGCCTGAATCACGGCCTGGCGGATCCACTTGCTGATAGTGGATTTAGCAGGAGCCTGGCCCTTCTTGGGACCAGGCGTAACCACAAAGAAAGCATCAGTCTTCCTAAAGGATTCAGTAGCCACCAAATAGAACTTCACAGCCCTAACTACATCAAGAGAATGTAACGCCCCTTCCTTGGGGTTACCAGGGTTAGGGCACAAGGAAGGCAACACAATGTCCTGATTGAGATGAAAAGCAGACACAACCTTAGGCAGAAAATCAGTTTTAAAGCGAAACACCACCTTGTCCTGGTGTCTTTCAAAATAAGGAGGCTTGATGGAAAGCGCCGCCAATTCAGAAACTCTCCTGACTGAGGTAATAGCCACCAAAAAGGCTACCTTGACAGTGAGAGTGGACAAAGCCGCATCCTGCAAAGGTTCAAATGGAGACCCTTGCATGGCAGACAAAACCAAGTTCAAATCCCAAACGGGTAACATGGGCTTGCGCGGAGGACGCAAATGAGTAACTCCTTGAAAGAAGGTCTTGACTAGATGATGCTGAGCAAAAGATCTTTGGAAAAAAACAGCCAGAGCAGAAACATTGCCCTTCAGAGTACTAAACTGAAAACCCAGATCCAAGCCATGTTGTAAAAATTCCAATATCCTGGGAATTGAGAACATCTGACATGGAAGTGACCTAGAATCACACCAGTCAATGTAAGCACGCCAAACCCTGTAGTAAATGGTAGAAGAAGACTTCTCCCTAGCTCTGATAACTACAGAGGCCGGCAACCCCTTTATCCATCAAGATGGAGGTTTCAGCAGCCAGGCCGTCAAAGCCAGCGTTTGTAAATTGGCGCAGCAGCCCATGAGTAAGCAGGTCTGGCACCAGGGGCAGGATGAAACGATCTACTGCCAACTGTTCGATTTCTGCGAACCAAATTCTTCTTGGCCAACATGGGGCCACCAGAATGGCCGGCACCCCCTCCTGTGCTATTTTGTGCAGCACCCTGCCCAGCAGAGGAAATGGAGGAAAAAACATAAAGGAGCTGAAAGCTCTTCCAAGACATTGCCAGAGCATCCACTGACAGGGCCAGGGGATCCTGTGACAGGGAGACAAAGACTGGAAGCTTGTGGTTGTGACGGGACGCAAACAGGTCCACATCCAGCTGGCCCCAACAGAGGCACAGAGTGAAACACCCTGTTGCTGAGGGACCATTCTCCCATGCGAGAAGCCCCCCTGCTCAGAGAGTCTGCCTCCAGATTCTCCACCCCCCGGAATGTACACAGCCGAGATGCAGAGAACATTGTCCTCTGCCCATGACAGAATCTGGGATACTTCCTTGAGAGCCCTCCTGCTCCTGGTTCCTCCCTGATGATTGATGTAAGCAACCACCGTCTGGTTGGATCTGTACCGCCAGACCCCGAAGGCGCGCGGTCAGCTGGAAGAGCACCAACCTTATTGCCCTTAGTTCCAGAATGTTGATTGGGGCATGGGCCTCCTGAGGACCCCACTGCCCCTGTAATTTCAGAGACTTCCAAAAGCCCCCCAACCAGTTAGACTGGCATCTGTGGTGACCACCTCCCAGCAGGGAGTCAGAAAAGATCTGCCCACTAGCAGATTCCTTGAGTCCAGCCACCATGACAGAGACTGCCTGGCCAGAGGGGACAGCACAAACACCTGATCCAGGGACCATGGGTCCCGATTCCATACAGACAAGAGATGAACCTGGAGAGGTCTCATGTGAAACTGAGCGTATGGGACAGCCTCTAAGCGGGACACCATCAGACCCACCAGCTGCACTGCCTGTCTGATGGACGGATGAGGGCAAGACAGCAGGAGCTGTATTTGTGCCTGAAGACTCTCTACCTTCAGCTGAGGGAGAAAGACCTTGACCTGAGATGTATACAGAGTCATGCCCAGAAAAGACTTTACCCTGGAAGGAGACAGGGAAGATTGATCACCCAGCTTTCCAGAGTGGATACCACTGTCTGAACGTCCATCTCTGCTTATTGCAAAGTCTGCGAAGCTACAAGAATGTCATCCAGGTAAGGAAGAATGCGAATGCCCCGAGATCTCAACAGAGCCATTACTCCTGCCAGCACCTTGGTGAACACCCTGGGAGCAGAGTTAAGACCAAATGGCAGAGCCACAAACTGGTAATGCTGATCTTCCACTGCGAACCTGGTTAAAAACAAGTTTAGAGACAGATTGTAGGTTGGTCAGCAAGCTAACTGGTTTGAGTGCTGTGGCTCCTTTAAAGCGGACCTTCACTCTGAATAAGAGTCTATCTTATATGTTTCCCACACCCTGTACATACAGATTGCCCACATTAAAAACCATCCTACCTGCATCTACTGCATGTTATGAGCCTTTAAACATCCAAGATGGCGGCTTATGGAAGCCGCCATCTTATCAGGCAGCCTGCAAACAGGAAGTGCCTCCGTGACCGTTACCTGACCCCAGCTCTGCTCTGTCTGAGCAAAGCACAGCTATAACCCGCCACCCTGTACCTTATCCCACTCTCCTCTCCTCAGTAAGCATGATGCTTCTGAGTCAAGATGGCGGCGCCCGTATCCTAAATTCCTGAACAGAGTTGCAGCCCAGTGGGGGAAAGAATAATAAGTTAGTGACTAAAACTTAAAATATATTAATTTTAGATGCTGGGGAACCATTTTTTAAGAGTTTGGGCTTTTCATTAAATCCTGCTGAAGGTCCGGTTTAAGACTTTTGTATCCTAATTGCCCTGCTAACGTGCACCTCCCAGGTTAGTTATAAAACGGTCTGAGCGGCTGCCACCCCTCCTTTGTTTCTTTTGAAATTGTGCAAGCACATGGGGTGTGGGGTCTAGGCTGTATTGCAAGGTCTTTGACCCTTCCACCCTATGGCTTGCACCTGAGGTTTAGGGCAACCTCAGGTAAGCCTGCTCCCAATTTATCTATTGCATTGTATGTCCCAAATGGGGCTCTCAGAGATTAGAGTTAGGACTGCACCTCACAGGGGCACCTTGGCGTTGGTGGTGCAGCTTAAGCATACTTCTGCAGATGTGTGTGACCGAGCCCTCTGTTTTTAACCAAGTTTAGAGACAGATTGTAGGTTGGTCAGCAAGCCAACTGCTTTGAGTGCTGTGGCTCCTTTAAGACTTTTGTATTGCCCTGCTAACGTGCACCTCCCAGGTTATAAAATGGTCTGAGCGGCTGCCACCCCTCCTTTGTTTCGAAGAGAATTTATGGCAGAACGCAGAGTCTCCATGCGAAAGTGCCTGAATCTGATAAATTTGTTGAGGAGCTTTAAATCCAGGATAGGCCTGACAGATCTGTCCTTTTTGGGGACAGTGAAAAGATTGGAATAATAGCCCTTGCCCCTTTCCTGCAGAGGAACCGGGCAAATGACCCCCAATTCCAGTAGGTTTTGGACAGCAAGAAACAGACACGGAGCTGACAGAGGATCTTGAGCCATCCGGAATTTTATGAATCTTGGGGGCGGCCAGGCTGCAAACTATCTTGTAACCGGAGGAGACTACCTCCTGAATCCACCGGTCTGAGACAAGGCGTCTCCAGACGGATGGGATGGGTGAGGGCGCCCCTTCATGCCTGAGGCGGCTTGAGGGAGGATTTAGGCTTGGAACCCCAGGAAGGACCGGACCTGCCACGTCCTCTGCCCCTGCCCCATGACTCACCCCGGCCCCCAGCGGGGGGAGCCCCCATTCCTCTCCTGGGGGAATAAAAAGGGGACAGAGCAACTCTGGAACCCCGAAAGGACCTGAGAGGCTTCTTGCGCTGAGGCAGCTTGCCTTCCTTGGCAAACAGATCCAGACGTTCCCCAAAAAGGCGCAGCCCTTTAAAGGGAGCCCCAGTAAGAGCCTCCTTAGCAGCAATATCCGCCATCCATTGGCGCAGCCAAACAGAACGGCGTATAGCAACCAGCAGGGCAGATGTTCTGCCGCACATTGTAATGGCATCCTCCAGGGCAGCAAGAACATATGAAGTAAATTCCTCAATACATAAGCCAGTTAAATACATCTCTGCCCAAAGCCGCAGAACCGCCCTCTAAGGCACTTCTAATCAATCTTCTGATCGCAACAGTTGAAATAGCAGATGCATACACAGGGCGTAGCGCGGTCCCCGCACAGGCAAAACCATGAGAGGCCAGCTGATCAATGCGCCGGTCTTCCACATCTTTTAAAGTGTTAGTGTCAGGTGAGTGCAGCACAGAGGTATGAGATAGTCCAAGTATTGGTGCCTCAACCTCGGGTGGGGAACACCACAATTTAGCTGTTTCTAGTGGAAAGGGATATCTCTTATCCCAGTTTTTAGGTACACCAGGAAGCCTAATAGGCTTCTCCCATTCCTGGAAAACAAGATTGTTGAAATGTGCTTGTGCGGGGAACTCCCAGCGCGGTTTGGCAGCATAAAATAATTCTCCCTGCTGCTGCGGAGGAGCAACAGGGAGAAATTTCAAGCACTTCAAATAAATGAGCTAGCAGCCTGTCAATATCAGCTGCATCCCAACGCTTGGAACCAGTCATGGGATCATCCAAGTATCTATTCTGATCCTCAGGGGAAAACCCAAAAATGTCATCCATAGCTTCAGAAGTCATAGGGCAAACATACACATTATCAATCAAATGCCGTGTCTTGCCAATGGCTTTGCGCGGCTCAGAACCGCCCATCCGCCTCTCCAGATCGGCCAATCTAGTAGCAAAATCAGATTGGGAATCCCCGCTAGCATGGGCCACAACCAGAGCTGAATGTAAGTGAGGGGGAGTAGGCAAGGCCTCAGGGGACACGGCCCTCAGCAGGGGCATCCCAGACAACCGCGCAACAGTCTGCTGGGCGCAGGAAAGACAGACCTTGAAGTCACAAGGTACAGGGGAAACCCCACAATCAGTACAGAACCGGCCTTGTCCCGAAGGAACCCCGGACTCATCGTCTTAAGAAGCCTCCATATGGTGATTAGTGTGGCTCAAAACGGCCAATTGGGAATAATGCTAGAAGCAAACCCGGGATGCCCCCAATGCACCGCAAGAAAAGTGGGAGGATTTAAGGTATTAAAACAAATTTCCCTCAATGTATGGGCCAGGAGAAACCACTAGTTCTATAGGCCTGAAAGACATAAGGAGAGGATCCCGTAAGGCATAGATACATTTAACGGAGGAGTATGAAAGAAAGGTAGCCCGCGAGGGCACTTACAGAACGCAAACGGAGACACCAGCTACGCAGCACAGCCGAGACAAGATGGCGCCCACAAATACCTCGAGGGGCGGGCCACGGGGGAGCGACGCAAAAAGCGTCACTCGCTCCGCCCGCCCCCCCTCCGAAGAGAGCGAAAAGACGCGCTCACGTGAATTAAACAGCCAATGGCTGCGCCGTAGCACCTGAGGTAAATGTCGCCGCCATATTCAAATGGGTCTACAAGAGCGCGGGATCAGATAAACGGAAAACAGTGCGACCAATTTAAACAGGGATCACTGCATAATGCGCTCCGCATACGTCGGAGCACGATACGAATGGTGCCACACAAATACATGAAAACACAAATATATATATATATATATATTTTTTTTTTCTTGACAGAAAACCACCCCCCCTTCCCCTAAGGGACTCAAGAGAAACGAGGGGAGTCAGTGGTCATCCATAAGGGAACCCACTGAGGGATAGGGGAGAAAGGCACACGTAATGCGGGCAGGGCATCCTATAAGGCTCACCATGGCCTGAACTGTCTATCCTTTGGTGGGGGAGTTGTGGCGGAGTACAGCTCCTTAGCACCTAAATATGGTGCCGTCTACCTTCACCCGAACGCTACAGCAAGGCTTGGAGGCAGTATAATAAAAACGGAACGGGTGGGAATAGCTCCACAGGTCCATAGGGCCATAAGACCCCGCTCACCTGCCTGAAAAAGAGAGAGACACTTTCTCGTCCTGGCAGTCCGGGACTGCAGAGAAAATGGGGTTCTGTGGGAGGTGCCTCGGTATATATGGGCCGGGAGGGGCCACTTTTTCTGCTCTGCAGTCACGCGACATCTGAAGATGAATAACCCATGTGTAAGGATATCTTTCGGAACGGGACGTGATGTATACTAAGAATATACACAATGACAGGCTTCACATGAGCCCTTTGATGCCTAACGATTGCAGTTTTGCTGAGTGTAGGGGGCGCACACACACACTCACAAACACACCAAGGTCTCCAAGTAGCACTGGTATAGAGATTAGAAAACCCTACTGAAAGCTTACACCAGCGCTGATTGGAGACCTGGGTGACATCTCAAGCCTGTCTCATGAGAGTCTCTTTAATTTGCTGCAGGGCACTACAGATGGGCACTACAGATGGTGTAGCAGATCTCCAGCGAGCTAATGCACAAAAATAGAAAAATTGACAAATGGTAGGACAAACTTTGGGAACATGCTACAGCATCAGGAAGTTGTGGAGAGGCACATTGGGACAGGCTTCAGGTGAGCTCCTTGCTGCTTTATTATTGCCTTAGCCTGTTCATTTAAGAAGACCCCTGGCCCTGCAGCTTTCGCCTCAGCAACTCCCCAATCAACCCCTTATTTCCTGCTTAACTTACATGAAGACTCCTTTTCACAAGGGGACTAGAAGATAGAGGTCAGTCTATGTTCTTTCTTAAGAGCAGAGGAAGGTACCTTCTAACTCTCAGTCACGTTGTGACTAGCTTTGTCAGCATGTTGGGCAGGTGCCATGACCGGGCTTACCCCTCCTGCTTAACCAGGATGCGTATCCAAGAAAATCTGTGGCCAAGATATTTAAGTTATGGTTGGGGTAGAGAGCGGTAAGACAGCTTTGACCCAACTTCCCCTCCCCTCATTTTCTGCCTGCATAGCCACAACTACAAACAGGACCTTGGAGGTCAAAGCCAAGCCTGCATTTACCAAGGCAATGTCAGATGCCACCCTTATGGTTGCTACTTCTTACCTTGCCACCCAATCATTGGTATTGATGTTGAAGCTGGCGATTGTTCCTGTAAAAAGAGGCGTGGTTTCAAAAAGCCACACCTTCATATTGGCACATGCGTTCCACAGAGGCCGACCGGCTTCATCTTTACCATTGTAGCCCAAGCCAGAAAGGATGCAGACTCCTTCCTACAGGACAAAAAAAAAATCACATGGGACATCGCATTTTGTGTCACAGCAGCATGACGGGCACAATGCCTCTATGCTCCAAGGCCATTCTCCAGTCTTGCAAGCCAGGCACTGGATGGGCCTTCATTCAGTGAGTCACAAAAGGGAAGCGTTTAGAGATTACAATACTCCTAATATTGGGCTCTGGGTCCCCATGCCTTAAAGAAGCGAAATCACATTCCCCAAAGACAATAATCCCACCCAGAAGCATTAAGTTAAACCACCTGACCTATAGACAATGGGCATATGCAAAGGGGAAAGTTAAACTATGCAACTTGAAGACAATAGCCCTATCCAGAGGAAGCACACTAAACTACATGACCTGAAAATAACAGGTCCATCCAGAAGCATGAAACTCAACCAGATGTACTTCGCCACATACAGAAGCTGGACCGCGTAACATTAAACTGGAACACCACCCACTTTTTACAAAATGGGTGATGTTCCATATGCAAGGGGACATCCCAATTGCCCAGAGCCACCCTGCAAACAGATAACTTACCTTTAGGTTTTCTCCCCAGACCACGTGACCTCTAAAACCCCACCCAGATTTCCAGGGACTTTTATATTGTGTTTTTATTGTACAGGATATGTGGACTTCCTCAGCTTTATGACCTTATCTACAAAGGTTGATTGAAGCAGAGAGATCCAGTCAGAGGCAATGAAAGGCCTCAAGATTAGGAATTTTACTAAATATGCAATTTTCCTCAAATTCAGTTTTGCTTAATTCATGGCATGTTTTACAGCAGCAAAACCACAAGGTTTAGCATTAAACTACTTACCGTCACTAGCCAGCATGTCACATATTTATACAAGGTCACCTTGCCCCAAATGGTCATATATACACAGCGGTACCAGAAAGGCTTGTTCTAAGGAACAAGAGGGAGAAAAGGGACAATTAGACATGATATAATTAAGGCCATAGCTTCTATAAATATACAACCTTTAGTGTTATGCTCTGTTCAATGCCATTTGTGGATCTTCCAAATCCTTATCTTATCTCCATCTAGGTCCTGTATGTGAGGACATCCCTTAAACCACCGATTTCCTCACAATGTTGATCCTTTCCTCCCATGCCTACATGGTTTTTTTAATCTCCTTACAGGTCCACTTGTACTTCTATATTTCATATTTCCTTGAAAATCATGACTAACTCCTTTGGCTCCCTCTTAAAACCAATAAAGATTTCTTCATAGCTCAAACAGCACATGACAAATCATGCTATGGTAACCAAGCCCCCCCCCCATTTATGTCCTTACCGCATACTCTTCAGTCACAAAGTAGCTGTCAGGTAGATGGGGGCCCAGAACTGTGTAAATTGTCAGGAAGAAGAGCCCAAGGCACAGACGCTTCATTGCTGGAAGGATGCTACGAGGAGACAAGATGTGGTCATCCTTGAGGCTTCAGAAATAATGGACTTTACAATATACAATGGGCCCTCAGTTGTACCTGTTAGGCCTCTGTCCTTCCACATCGGTCAGCTCTCCATTGACCAGCTTCAAGTACTTCACCATAGAGAACTGTGGGCCTACTAAAAAGCCACCGTAGTAATAGGCGAAGCCGCAGACCTCCATTAGTGTTGGAACCCCCTGCACGGCATAACGCTGCTGCTCTGCGGTCAAAGAGGACTGCAAGGAAATAAAAAGTATACATGTATAAAAATTTGGCCTTGTATGGTGGAGTCTTAAATTCTAGTGGTGCATGCAAGTGCTCATCTGGTGTAGCACCAAGCGCTACTACAAAGTACTATGGCCTAAGTGTTACTGCTCAAGATATAATGGCAGCACCCGATAGTCACCCACAGCTCCATCATGTGAGACAAGTGAGACACACAAGGCTAAGTTGCAGGAGGACCAACTTGCTACAAAAAGTGCTGTTGCCCTGGCAATTTAAGTGTCCCAACATTCTTGGCTGTTAATCATTGTCTGGGGTAGGCATTAACTATGCAGGGCTGCCATAAGAAATGTCTTGGCCCCATACAACCACAATGTCAGCCCTCATTATTCCAGCATGGATTTCGATAGATGTAACAATGAGTACACGCCTACCACAGTAATGATGGGCAATAGAAATTTACCACAGTGCCAAGTGCAAATCAGCAGCTGGCTGCAGTACACAAACAGCACTCGTATTCCATCAAAGCGTGGGAGCAGGTGAGAAAAACAGACGAGACATGGGTGTCACAGGGAATAGTGGGTGTGCCACAGTCTTGTGCTAGTCAGGACCATGTGGACCTGATGGAATCCATTCAGATACCTTACCCTTTACAGTGGGCTAACACCCAGGCTTTTCGGCCCAAGAATCTATAAGATTCCCGGGCTGATCAGATCCCTCCCCGCTGGGCATCCGAAATCGGGATGCCCCGCTGTGTGAAACCCCCCATTCACCTTACTCCTGTTCCAACAGCGCATGCGCGGGCCGCATCTCGCGCTTCTCTCTAGAAGGGCGCGTGCCCACGCCGGCCATTTGTGTATGGCCTGCGCGGGCGCGCTCCCTGTTAGAGGGAAGCGCGAGATGCGGCCACCAGCGTGCTTGGAGCCACTGTGGTTGTCCGTCCTATGTATGTGCATACCACAGCGGCTCTGAGCGCGCTGATCAGACAAGCGCCTGCGCCATAGGAGCGGGGTGGGCGAGTTCTTTCTGCCATTCTGGGGGTTTTCACGTAGCAGGGGGGGGGGGGGGGCTGGGGGGCGGAACTGGACCAAAACCCAGGATAGTGAAAATCCTGGGTGTTGGCCCACTTTAAGAAACCGCCCCTCCTCCATTATGTGGATCTCAAAGGTCAGTGTCACACCTCATCGACAGAGGGATGAACTATGTAAATACACAAATTATCTAGTTTAACTGGTTAACCATTTGCCACTGATAGGAGAAAAATCAAGCTACACAAACAATGAAGGAACTGCAAAGACACAAACTGCCCCTTTACAGCTACTGTAACGCATTCCCTGGCTTAACAGAACAGTGAGCCTGGTTGAGCCCTATTCATACGAGAATTATGGCCAGCCCTACTACCAGGTATCCAATGTCCGCTATGTGCTCAGAGACTTGACTATCAACTAGGTGTATGCTTAAAGTGGACCAACACCCACCGATAAGATTCCCGGGCCGATCAGCTCCCTGCCTGCGGGGCACCCCGATCGGGGGTGCCCCGCTGTGTGAAACCCCCCAGGACACCCGCAAATCCTACCTGTTCCTTGTTCCAATGGTGCATGCGCGGGCTGCCGCTGCCTCTCACGCATCCCTCTAGCAGCCGGCCATTTGTGAATGGCCGGCGCGGGTGCGCTCCCTGTAAGAGGGACGCGCGAGAGGCGGTGGCGGGCGCTCTCACCTTGTCCGTCGGCTGTGATTGGTGGAGCAAGTCACGTGGGAGCGGGTTCAGGTGAGTTTTTGGGGCTTTCTGGGGGGTTTCACACAGTGGGGCACCCCCGATCGGGGTGCCCCGTGGAAGTGGACCAACACCCAGGATAGTGAAAATCCTGGGTGTTGGTCCACTTTAACAAGAGCGGTTTATTGTGTAAAACTATAAGAAAAGGGAGAACATTTAATGTTGTCCAGATCTCAGAGCTGCTCACCGCTTACCAGATGCTGGCAATAATTTGCTATACTTACAAAACTGTAAAACGCAACACTTTGAGTTCAGCTAAAAAAAAATAAAAAAATCTAAAAAAAGACTCTGTACACAAGAGACCCTTTTCCTCTCAAACCTTGTTCTCACATTTGTCCTAATCAGTGTTGAGGAGAACCTTTTTTGTTGAAATGTATCCACCTCACAGGCGCGGCATGTCAAGATGTGGATCAAAAAACAAGATAAAATTGCTGAAGGTCTGCAGGGGACAAGGTAGGCCGAACCCGCTCCCGCCTGCATCAATCCTGCTCTGACGTGACCGGACGGTCTGCAGCTGAGAGGCCCGCTGGACCCTCAGACTGGCCCCATGGGAGGACTGGAGCCTCCGGCTAAAAGGCTGGACTGGCGATTGTTATTGCCTACGGGATTAGAGTACGGCTTGAGGCACCGCGGTATGGAGCCGGGGTCGGGCGGGAGGCCGTGATGGGCGGTGGTTGATTTCGTTGCACGATGACTGTTTTTGATGATAATAGTTAAACCTGCAGTCCGACATGCTTATGTTAGATTATCATTCTTGTCATTGTTATCTTGCTATGTCTTAAATGTACACTGTTAACCCTGAAAACTTGAATAAACTTATATTATACAAAAAAAAAAAAAAAAAAAAAAACCAAGATAAAGGTGCTTTAGGCTGGCCACTCTAAAATGGACAGTTTTTACACAGCGCACAATGCCACAATTTGAGGGAGCGTGCAATATGTAGTACAGTATTGTCTTCCAGTTGTTGTCTGTGAATAGACTGCTCATTTCTCTACCATAAGCAGTCTCCAAATGTGTTTCAGAGAACTGGGCAGTGCATCCAACCGGCCTCACCACCGTAGACCACGTAACTCCACATGCAGTGTCTTCAACTCCAAGATCGTCTGAGACGAGTCGCTGGACAGCTGCTGCAACAATAGGTTGGCATAACTAAAGGATTTCTGCACAAACTGCAGAATTCATCTCAGGGAACCTCATCTGTATGCTTGTCATCCCCAAAACCAACTTGTACGAATCCTGGTTTTCAGTATACAGGGTAGATGGCAGACTGTGTATAGGTTTGTGTGGATGAACAGGTTGATGATGTCAGTGTTGTGAACTGAGTGGTCCACAGTGCTGGTGGGGTTATGGCATGGGCAAGCCTAGGTCATGAAAACAGATACCTTGACGAGATCCTGGGGACAATTGTCGTGCCATTCATTCACTACCAATTCTTCTGAAGCTGAAAACATCCCAGTTCTTGCATGGCCAGAATACTCACCGGACATGTCACCCATTAAACAGGCCGGGAAAGCTCTGGATAGCCATATACAACAGCGCATTCCAATTCCTGCCAATATCCAGAAACTTCACAAAGCAATTGAAAAGGAGTGGGCCAACATTCCACAGGCCACAATCAAGAACCTGAACAACTCTATGCGAAGAAGAGGCGTGTTGCACTGCGTGAGGCAAACGGTGGCCAGACCAGATACTGATGGGTTTTCAGACCCCCCCCCCCCCCCCCAATAGGAGTAATTGTGGCCAGCCTAAGGCACACCTGTGCAAAAGTTATGCAGACTAATCAGCATCTTGATCTGTCACACAAGTGAACAATGTTTGAGATGTCTTTTTGTGTACACAGAAAGAGTCTTGGATGAGTTGAACCCATGAAAAATGGGGGCACAAAAAACGTGTTGCTATTATATTTTTGTTAAGTATATAAAAGCATGGTTACAGAATACCTTGGTTGCAGGGGGTAGTCATGGCTTAGTGGTTAAGAAGGGGACCTTGTGACCAGAGGGTTGACAGCTAGGACATGACTGAAGTGCTCTTGAGCAAGGCACCCAACCCCCCAACTGAGGAAATATCCCAAATCATGATGTCCCACTGTGCATCAGTGCATAGTAAGGCCGGGGATGGAGCAGGCGATATTTACCTCTTTCATGTTCTACGCCTCATGTGACCAAAAGCAGCCTATCAGATGCCCCAGGGGCCGTGCACATTAATGTGTGCTGGCTGACGCCTAGTTGTAAAATTAGTATGGTGGGGTTGCCCCTGCACACCTGCTATTGGAATTGCTGCAGCATGTGTTCAGTATTTTTTTTTCCCTGTCTGATAGCGCTCCATCTGGGAAAAAAGGGAGCACCCCTCCAACGCCTTGCTCACTGATGGCGCAAGCAGTTAAGGTTTAGTGTCCATGGCACAGGTCTGATAAATAGGCCGATGTTGGGACTACATGTGCCTATCCTACCTTGGATGCTGGCCAAAGCAGAGAATCTTAGAAGTTGTATCAGGGATGTGCAGCTTTCAAGTAGTTAACAGACAGGATTAAATAGATTACACAAGAGAGCTCCACTTGCAGAGACAGGTAACACGGCTGGCAAGCTGACAGAAGATCTCCTGCACTAATTGCTGATTTCCACCTTGGACAAGGCTCGGGTTAATTACAGGTGCAGCAATATCTGGCTCAGGGACACATAATACCAACCTTGGCTTTCCCTCCGTCATAGTAATCGAAGGTAAGTCCTGCAGGGGAAGGAGGCGACAAAAGCATTGGGTGAAATTTGCATAACAAAAGGCAAATGTATACAAAGCAGTAACAATATAACCGGCTTGCCGAGCTGCTTTATTGCACCAGCTTCATGTTGGTCTAGCTAAACCTGGCAGTGCATATGGTGGACCAGGAAGAATCATTTCAGAGAAGCACCTACAATACGACTCATAATCTGTACAATTCCAAAACAAAAATATTTTAAAGGGGAAAATAAAACCAAAAATCATAATGATGCGGTTGCAGGAGTGTGAACACTCAACTAAATTTGTGGTGTATGGTGTATTAGGAATTAGCCAGTCACATGAAACTAAATAGTAGACAGTATACAGCTGACATTTAAAGCGATTCTGATCTCCTCCATATACAGTTCTGTAGCAGGCTCCTGACATTTTAAGCTGCATTGTACAAAAACCATGGCCCCTAAACAGCAACACATTGAAAACACCCCATTGTTGAAAGGTATCAGTAAGGAGAAGGGTACAAAATATTCCAAGGCATTAGATATACCATACACAATGTGGAGAGAGTCAAAGATAAAACGTGTCACAAAACTTGTCTGGGAGGCTGCAGAAAGGCCTACAGCAAAATTAAAGGAGCTGCAGGGAAACATCTCAGCTATGTTTTGCCAAAACCAACGTCAAGCCTGGCAAAAGCATGTAGGAAAACATGGCTTGTGGAGCAAAAAACAAAAACACACTGAAGATGAAGAGAAATTTCACCTTTCAGCATGACAACGACCCACATCTTACCTCCACATCAAAAAAGAATGTCTTCACCAGAAGAAGATCAAAGCTTTGCAATGGCCCAGCCAGAGCCCAGACCGGGATCCAATTGAAAATCTGTTGGGTGACCTGAAGAAGGCTGGACATAGAAGATGTCCTCGCTATCAGACAGATTAGTTTAACAGTGTGCAGATTTAGACATTTTTTATTATTTATTTTCACATTATTTTACCGCTTTATTTTTTCACCCTAAAAGATTTAAGTTTATCTTTCAATGGAATTGTACAGATTATAGGGTACATTAATGAGTTAACGTCCAGTTTCCAGTTACAACAGAAAAACAACCAGCTTACCTCACCTGGGATCCAGTGCAGTTACTGCCAAAGAATTACCCACTCTGTGAACACTCCCATCTTCCCAGTCAAGTTAATAGGAGAACAAGGTCTGCGCACTGAGCAGGGGGATGTCACTGCACAGCCTGTTCAACCGCGCTGGATACCGGGCGAGGTAAGTTTTTTTTTTTTTGTTTTGTTTTTTTAACTCCTGCTCGTCTCAGGGAGGTTATGAAACTGCAGGGCAAACATTCCTAGCTTCCCCTCACTTAAGCACGCTACAGTCACAAGGAGACTATACAAATATTTTTAATGCAACCCCATGTCAACCTTCTGGGCTATTGCAGCAACACTATCTACATGGAGGAAGCAGAAGTGGTGCAGCAACTGACTGAAGCAAAAGATGTGCCAAAGATCAGAGGATCACGGGTGACAATATTATTCTCTTTGTTTCCTTTGATTTTGTGCAAGCACATGGGGAGTGGAGTCTAAGGCTGTACAAGGCTTTCGACCCTTCCACTCCATGGGCTATACTTGGTTATAGGGCAACCTCGGGTAACCTTGCTCCCATTTTATCTGTTGCATTGTATGTCCCAGATGGGGCTCTCAGAGATTAGAGTTTAGGACTGCACCTCACAGAGGCACCTAGACGCTTGGAGGTGCAACTTCAGCATACTTCTGCAGATTTGTGTGGACCGAGACCTCTGTTTTTAACCAAATTTAGATACAGATCATAGGGTTGAGTGCTGTGGCTCCTTTAAGACCTGTGTATCCTAATTGCCCTGCTCACATGCACCTTCCAGGTTAGTTATAAATTGGTCTGAGCGGCTGCTTAACCCTCTTTTGTTTCAATATATTATTCTCACTCATGATCCTCTGATCTTTAGCACATAAGATCATATTTTAATCCAGTGATACCAACCCAGATGCAACATCCACTCTGCCTCCCATCCTCCACCCTGGTTATCTTCTCTCCTACATGCCTTTACACTCCTATGGAATCCCCCCCCCCCCAACTCAATTCAACACTCCAAGGCTTTAAAAGTGTACTCAAAACTAACCTCTTCAAACACAGGCATTACACAGTTGGAGTAACTTAACCTTGACAGGGCACATGCCGACTGTTATCAGTGATCCATCCCCTTTTGTCTCCATGCCTTATTCTTTAAGCCAGCGGTGGTCCTCCTGACCCACCAACAGCTCATATTTTGTGGATCTCCCCATGGCTGTCTCTATAGCTCTGCTACTGGCCTAATTACTTCACCTGTGCATCAGGAAGAGGTTGGGGACCCTTACTTTAGACTAACCTTGTAAAGGCAGGGTTCCCTCCCCTATTTTACAGTTTTCATAGCATTCACCTTAAAATGTGTAGCATCTTGTTTGCAGCTGTCTAGTAAAACATACAGTACAAACTTTCTACAGAGATGGAGCTATATAAAATATTATTTTTATTATTATTATTTCCACTGCTTGAACCTAAGTGGTTGCATTCAGGTAGGGCACACGTAAATCCATCCATTCTACTTTTCACTGTCAGGAGTGAGGGAGCAGCAATCATGCCTTAGGATAGGTTCTTTGGGAATATTTCCTTGACTAGTACTTTTGATTTAGTGTTCTGGGGTGATAAAGGCCAAACCAGCAGTTACAGCAAAAGTACAACTAAATCAGAAAGTTGCACATGATCCGATCTGGACAGAAGTGAGCTTTACCCAGCATCTACAGTGTCAACCTAAGTGCTCACCTGTTTATAGCATAGTTCCACAGCCAATTGCATGGCCACCTTCAGTTGGCATCTAGCCAGTTAGGATTTCAAATGACATAAACGTAACATTACTAAGCCAATGATTATTTTGATAACAGTATGGCCTGTTTGGATTGTTTTCCCTTTCTACTGGAAGGAAATTAACTCCTACTAACCTATCTTCAGCTATTCATGGACACTTACCAATCAGCTTCAGTGCAAGAACGCAGTGAGGCATGGTCCATTTGATGTCGTAGCTTTCTGTTGCGGTGTAGTAGTAGCCAAACAGTAGGTAGCCCTGTGACAACACAAACCATAAGCATAGATCAGCTTAGATAGCTGAGGGAGAATAGGGGCACTTGGAGCTAGGGTGGGTTTTAGGGTAAATGTTGCCCCACACACACATTAATTCATACTCGGCCAATATGGAAAAAGATTAAAAGAATACAAAAAAGAGCAAGGGAACACTGGGGATGCAGCAGCAACAATGAGAGCCACCTGCCAAATAACAGTCACGGCAGACAGTTCTTTTAGGATGAGAGCCTGCACATGCGCCATTGGAACGAGGAACATGAGTAAATAGCAGCTTACTAGGGAAAAGGCAGGGGCCGACTTGGTTCCGCTTCAACCAAAGATTGCAACGTGGAAAATAAACTTTTCCCGTATCTTCATTTGTGTCCAATATTTGGTTAATCTACCTACACCTACATTCATCTTAGGAGTCAACTCCGTTTACAGATATCTTTGGATTTAAATGATGGTTCTCTTGATTTATCCAGGTCAAACTCCACTCACATAACACAAGCTGATGCCTATCCCTGTAAGTGCACCAGTGGTTTGACCCACAGTAGTGCCCACATAGGGATCCAATTCCTAGAGGCAGGGAATATTTTAGTTCCAATGAAGGCTTACCAATGGCTAATGGTGCACTCCAACACCCTCTTATGGCTTAAGGCTATGTCAGCCCCCCTCCCAGCAATCTTCCTTCAGGATCTCTCCTTCCATCTCCTTGGCATTCTAGCTGCCATTAATCCAGCCGTTTATCAGATGACCTGTTCCAATAGTACAAAGTCATCCAGTTTGTATTGCAAAAGTGGTGGCTACTTACTGCAGATGTCTTTGAGCAGCTGGGAGGGGTTCCACTACCCATGCACCTCCTGTGGAGCTCTGTTTAAAGTGGCCAAATCACAGCCCAGGGATGTCTAAAAGTCTCCAGAGCCAGACGACTAGGTCCCCTTGATTTGGGATGCCCACTGTGCGAAACCTCCTAGATCGCCAGCAATCACCTTACCTTTCCGAAGTTCCCTCCCGGTGATAGCCGGTCACTACAGCATCCCCTTCATCCCTGCAACTGTGCACACTCCCACACACAACCATTCAGATGGGCTGGAGTAGTGCACACTCTGCAGGGAAACCAGAGATGCATCCGCTGCTACACATTATGCTGACGTTCAGTCAAAACAATGGTTTAAATGCATGTGCTGTGGGAACAGTGGAAAGGTGTGTTGAGTGGGTTTTTCACACAGCTGGGCTTCCCAACGGGCATGTCTCCGTGGCAGGGACCATTTACTAAAATCCTAGAGATTGGGATTCCATTCAGCCGCACATTAATGCTGGGCGAGGTAGTGTAAAGTCCTGGCGATTGGTCCATGGTCCCTGTTACACTATGGGCCCCTTCACGCCTCAGTGTTGCATTAGAATTAGCACTGCATGCAGCATTTCCTAGCTAACGCACCTCAACCTCTGCCCCATTGACATCTATAGGTTTGTCTGTCAGCAACGAGGTGTCTGAAGGGGCAGAGACATAGCATGGCATAACAAAGGGATCGCAAAGCATGAGGGAAACCCCTACTTACTATCTGGAAGCAGAAACCGGTGAGCACCGCAGTGACTGTCCGCCCCATGAGGCGCAGGATGAGGAAATGTAACACGACACATAACAGCGAGTGATACAGCTGCGAGCCTGAGGGAGAGAGAAGTCACGTCAAGAAGTGCACCTGTAATAAGAAAAAGATATGAGGCTTGTATTCTGTGGACAACTTACACTCCTGCCTCCCCATCGTCACCACACTGAACTTAGCAATCTTCGAAGGAGCACTATTGCGAAAAAATGGCCAGTGATACAAATCCATATAAATGCACTAGACTAGGTCACCTTTACACCTGGCATGAAGGAATATCCAGCCAGGCTTGTTTCTTTTAATGAAAGGAAGAGAAAATCAGAGGTGAAAGGTTTTGCCCCCCCGATGCACTCAAGCCTGTCCCCTGGATTTTAAAGAAGAAAACTACAAGCTAGGCAGGAGGTTTATTCAGTTCGGGTGTTTAGCCGACTTGTTTATATGGATTTTTAATATTACACAATTTCGCAAAACAGTTCCTTTAAGCAGGATACACCACTTCCCAGCCTGCGAGTTCTATTAGAGATCAGTGTGGTGACCACAGAAGAAGAGAACAGGAAGCCGACCCACAGACAAGAAGAGACTGTAAAGCTCTAAAGTTTGATTAGGAGTCAGACTTCTCCCCTTATGAGGCGACGGGTGGGAAAGGCCAGTGCCACAGAGGCAGGCTTCTCCTACAGGGTATAAGTCCACTTTATTCTTCTAATCCCATTCTTAAAATTCTAACTTCGCAAAGAGTTAATACTGAATTTTAGTTTGGATAGTAGGATCCTGATATTAGACGCCCCACAGTTGGAATGGCCCAAACCACGCAGTCACATAGCTGAGATTCTACCACTGTAAACTAATTTGGTTGCGGAAGTTTACGCCTGATGAGAATGCCTGGCAAATTCACAGAAGAGAAAAAAATCAATCAGCATCATCCGAGTCCCTGTGTTCATATTGCCATCCTTCACTTTTACCCTAGCAGCGCCATCGCTCCACAGTCCCTGGAGACTTTATCTGGCATCAGAGCGTCTGGATTAAAACAAACTTGTTTTTAAAATTGTCTGAATGGTTTTCTAAGTGGGTTACACCCTTCCTATGCGAGCTGGATAGCGGGCAGCAGCTCTTGTGACCTCAGCTTTCAGGTCTACATTAAAAAGGTCCTTTCACAGCTATGGAGAATCATTCCGAATAGCTGAAATTGTAGCCAATGTTCCTCTTAAATTTCATCAATGTGATGAATAAAATATGGGCAGAATAGGGAGTTGCTTTTATATAACTTTTGTCCCTACGCCTTTGCTGAAAAAGACCAAACCCAGTTTTTCCACCTCTGTTTGCCTGTAGCTTACCTTAAACCAGCCACCCCAAGAAAGCTTGCTGTCCAAGCATGGGCCTCCTCCAATCAGCAATCATGGCTATCAGAGTCTTTTGAAGTAAAGTGTCTTGGTGTTTTTAAAGCAGACCAAAACCCCCAAAATCCCACCACCCCCGGTTTGCCTTCTTCACAAGGGATTATTGATTGAGGATCAAGGTACGTTTACAGAGACACCTGGGGGAAAGATATTCTTGTTGGGGGTGGGGTGGTTAGATTGCAAAGGTAAGTGTGAGTATAGTCTCATTCAGTTTTGTGCAGAATGGAGGACGAGGGCTGTGTACGAGCTGTGGGCTGACCAGATCAAGGTGAAGATCATGGCAAAATGAGGGAGCTTTACAAAGCAGGGCATAATAAAATCTCAGGTTTTATAAGGAAAGCCTACATTCCTTTGACATTTTGATCAGACACCAGATCAGGGGTGCTGTAGGTTCCCCAGCTCACTTTCCAATGCTTCTGCAGTATCTACTGGATACTGAGAGCTCCAGGAGTACAAATACTTTTTCACATCTCAATACTTGTGTTAGGGAACAGAGCAGGTTGGGTGAGAGGTTCAACAAACACCTTCAGTGGAACATCAGACTGTCACCTGATCAGGCCATACCTTGTTGATCCTAACAACTCCAGACACCTTGTACTTGGCTCAATTGTGTCAACACTGGTATGAAACTATTTTGGAACAAACATGCTCACCTATATCTTTATTACATTTAATACCCACACTGCAGGAAATAAACCTAAGGAGAACTCCAAAATGATATACAGATGCCACCGATTCCATTTACTTTTTGGGAAATACAGGTGACATTTAAAAGGGACATTATAATCATGTCATCACTTCCTCCTCATTCACGTGTGTGGGAGCCAGAAATCCTAATTGGTCATGTGATTGGCAGCCATGCAATGAATGAGGCTTGCGTATGACTTGATTATAGTGTCGGCTTTAAAGCAGACCAAAACCCACTGAACTTGTGAAACACATTAGGCCAAAGCCCCTGCCGATTCTCTCTAATTAGGGTGTAAAACTATAAATGGATATTTTTCGCTTGAATTGTCCTGAAACACTGAATTGTTTTTGCTGTCCCTCAGTGTATGGCAGACGATCGGTTATAGCATAGGTGTGGCAATGACATCATTGCCATACACACCAGTGGCAATGAATGGAGAAGGGGAAGCTTTACAGCTAAAACAGACACCATTAGTGGGGATTAGAGTGAAGCAAGAGCAGCGAAAAGTGGCAAAAGGTACTCTTCATAGACAAAGCAATTCCGGGTAAGCGGACCTTCACTCTGAATAAGAGTCTATCTTATAAGTTTCCCAGACCCTGTACATACAGATTGCTCACATTAAAATCATCCTTCCTGCATCTACTCCATGTTATGAGCCTTTAAATATCCAAGATGGCGGCTCATGGAACATCAGGCAGCCAGCAAACAGGAAGTGCCTTCTAACTGTGTTGCTCTGCATTCTGGGATTGCTGACCTTTTCCTGACCCCATCTCTGCTCTGTCTGAGCAAAGCACAGCTGTAACCCGCCCCCTGTACTTTATCCCACTCTCCTCAGTAAGTGTGATGCTTCTGAGTCAAGATGGCGGTGCCCGTATCCTAAAGTCCTGAACAGAGTTGCAGCCAAGTGGGGGAAAGAATAATAAGTGACTAAAAACTTAAAATGTATTAATGTTAGGTGCTTGGGAATTGTTTTATAAGGGTTTGGGCTTTTCAATAAATCGCCTACATAAATAAAATAGCCTACGTGATGTGCAGCTTAGGTTTTCTTTAGTGAGGAAAGGCAGCCAGCACCAACTTGTGCCAGGTCACCCATGGTCTCCAGGCAAATACCAGGAACAGTAATCTGCGGCACACACGCACCAATGCAAGAGGCGAACATTATCTCTGTTACATAAAGCTTCTGCTTCCTGGGATTTTCTGAAGGAGGTACAACTGGCACATGTGTGTACAGCTGTCTTCTGCATTGTAGAGATACTGAGCTTTTTCTAGCAGGGCTCACCGATGTCACTAGAGGTAGGCGAGGTTAGTGTCCTTGTGGAAATTAGCCAGAGGGTTTAGATTTGCTTTATGTCACCCAATCAACCAGTGTGAATGCCCGAAGACGCAGAGACATATTTTTTCTCCTCCTTTCACTCATTCAATTTATATTTTGATTGAAAACATGTAATTCCTTTAGGGTTAAATGAATGCCAATCAGAGCATTTTACACCATGTTAGGGTACACCAATTTTTGCTCCTCGAATATGAAATTGTTTATATTGAAAATTTGTTCTGATTGTCCGTGTGACTACACATAAAATCAACAGGATAGCTATATATAAAAAAAAAAAAAAAAAAAAATGATATCAATTTGAAATTGATGTGGGTGTGGCTAGCATCGGGATCAAGGTGACCGTTAAACAGAGCCATAAGCAGACTTCTATTGCCAAACCAGGAAAAAAATGGTAGCCCATATAATTTAAAGGGACAATGGCTAGGCATGTAGAAAAGGCAGCCATAACTAACCTCACGGCTGCAGAGGAAGACTGATGGTTAAAAGTCTGCTTTAATCCACATAGGAATAACATGGCAAATCTATGTGGCGTCTGTGGGTGGCAGCTAAACCCTAGACCTGATGTGTTAGGCTGGAATAATTAATGTACACTGCATTTTGGTTGGCTGCCAAAACTAACATGTTGGTTTACCTGCTAATAGCTGGGGTAATCAAAAAGCTTGTGGTTTCCTGTGACATTTTCCCGTCGCGGTGCTTGCTTCTAGTCAGCATCTCATAAAAAGTGGACCTAGACCCTCCCTGGCACAGAGCTGCTGCTCCCCAATAAAGCACAACTCCAGCCAAACCCTTTTATTCTAGCTTAGGATAGAGCGGGGCAGAACTGGGGGGCTCACATTAAAAGGTAACCCCATAGGAGAACTACCATAAACCAGGCCTAAACATTCCGGCAACGGAATGGCCCAGGTCCACAGGAACACTAAAGTAACCTCACCCCCATCTATGTGTGGCTGCTACTGTATGTGTGTGCAGACATTCACTTTCCCTATTGAATGGAGCGTTGATAGGAAAAAGACGAGTATCTCCCTAATGCAGGACTCACAATTGGTGTGAGGAGGATGGACCAGGACCCTTAGTGGCACAGCTGTGGGGGAATAAGACCTAATCCTCCCAGGCAACTCTACCAGGTAGAACTCCTGTCTTTAAGGAACCCAACCTCTGTTGCCAATGAGCGGCAAATTTAGGAGATGCTCACCTTTTCCTTATGCAGCTCTCTATTACAGGGGCAAGAAACTGCTACAAACGGTGCCAGTTGTATGGTGCTCCACTAGGAATATTTCTCTAACACAGGGCCTACTGCTGGAATGAGGAGGTCTAGGTAAATTTAGCTTCCCTGTGTATCATGAACCTCCCTGTGAAGGTTTAGGTCTGCTTAAAACCCTGTGACCAATTCATCCAAAATAGCTGTGGGTGTCACAGAGGACAAAGCATCTAAAAACAGTTACAGCCAGCATTTCCTGGGAGGGTTACAGAATGGAAACACCAGTCTCAGGAAGTTGCGTCATGCAGCTGTGGCTGGTAGAGGATCTCATACAGCCACCTGCTACCCCCCCAAACATACCGAAGTTAAAGTAGGCGATGCAGAGACCAGTCGCTGTGTTAAACAGATGGATGTGGGATGGCTGCTTCTTAAAGAGGAAGTATCGCTGGAAGAAGGCCAATGGGTATCCTGGACAGAGGGAGAGAGTCGGGGATTAATGGGGGAAAACAACCAAGCTGAAAATAACCCCAAAACTCTTCGTTGATCAAAATTGTATGTGTCTAACAGGATCTCTACCTACAATGCGACCAACTTCACACTTTATAAGACTGCCACCCACAGGGGAGGACAGGGAGAATTCCCAGTGGGCCACACTGATTTAGGGCAACTTGGGCTGGGTCTAGCCTCAAGTATGAAGCCCACCTAACCAGGAAACTATATACTGCTTCTAAAAGCACCCCCATCCCATTCTTACCAAGGTCTCCCAGCCCCTCTCCCTATACCTGGCCCCAGTGTAACACTCCTTAGCCCATGTTCTGTCCCTTAAATTCTATAACCTCACATCATGACTCTACTAAAGCTTCAGTACCATCAGTGATCACACACCCATCAGCTGAGAAGCTCCTTCTCTCAGAAGTCACCCGGCTTTCTAGGTCCAACTCTGACCCCCTTTTCCTTACTACACCTGGTTTTATAGGCACAACTCTGACCCCTTCCCTTACTACTCCTGGCTTTATAGGCCCAGCTCTGACCCCCCCCCTTACTACACCTGGCTTTATAGGCCCAACTCTGACCCCTTCTCTTACTACACCTGGCTTTCTAGGCCCAGCTCTGACCCCCTCCTTTACTACACCTGGCTTTCTAGGCCCAGCTCTGACCCCTTTCTTACTACACCTGGCTTTCTAGGCCCAGCTCTGACCCCTTTCTTACTACACCTGGATTTCTAGGTCCAAATCTGACCCCCTTCCTTGCTACACCTGGCTTTCTAAGCCCAGCTCTGACCCCCTCCCCTAGTACACCTGGCTTTCTAGGTCCAACTCTGACTACCCCTGGATTTCTAGGTCCAAATCTGACCCCCTCCCTTACTACACCTGGCTTTCTAGGCCCAGCTCTGACCCCCTCCCTTACTACACCTAACTTTCTAGGCCAAGCTCTGACCTCTTCCTTACTACACCTGGCTTTCTAGGTCCAATTCTGACCCCCTCCCTTACTACACCTGGCTTTCTAGGCCCAGCTCTGACCCCCTCCCTTACTACACCTAACTTTCTAGGCCAAGCTCTGACCTCTTCCTTACTACACCTGGCTTTCTAGGTCCAATTCTGACCCCCCCCCCCTTACTACACCTGGATTTCTAGGTCCAACTCTGACCCCCTCCCTAACTACACCTGGCTTTCTAGGTCCAGCTCCTATCCCCTGCCCTATTGTACCTGGCTTTCTAGGTCCAGCTCCTACCCCCTGCCCTTTTGTACCTGGCTTTCTAGGTCCGGCTCCTACCCCCTGCCCTATTGCATCTGGCTTTCTAGGTCCAGCTCCTACCCCCTGCCCTATTGCGCCTCGCTTTCTAGGTCCAGCGCACCTACCTCCTCTCTTATTGCACCTGGCTTTCTATGTCCAGCTCCTATTCCCTCCCCTATTGCACCTGGTTTTCTAGGTCCAGCTCCTACCTGCTCTCCTATTACACCTGGCTTTCTAGGTCCAGATCCTACCTGCTCTCCTATTACACCTGGCTATCTAGGTCCAGCTCCTACCTGCTCTCCTATTACACCTGGCTTTCTAGCTCCAGCTCCTACCTGCTCTCCTATTACACCTGGCTTTCTAGGTCCAGCTCCTACCTGCTTTCCTATTACACCTGGCTTTCTAGCTCCAGCTCCTACCTGCACTCCTATTACACCTGGCTTTCTAAGTCCAGCTCCTACCTGCTCTCCTATTACACCTGGCTTTCTAGCTCCAGCTCCTACCTGCTTTCCTATTACACCTGGCTATCTAGCTCCAGCTCCTACCTGCTCTCCTATTACACCTGGCTTTCTAGGTCCAGCTAACTGCTCTCCTATTACACCTGGCTTTCTAGCTCCAGCTCCTACCTGCTCTCCTATTACACCTGGCTTTCTAGCTCCAGCTCCTACCTGCTCTCCTATTACACCTGGCTTTCTAGCTCCAGCTCCTACCTGCTCTCCTATTACACCTGGCTTTCTAGCTCCAGCTTCTACCTGCTCTCCTATTACACCTGGCTTTCTAGCTCCAGCTTCTACCTGCTCTCCTATTACACCTGGCTTTCTAGGTCCAGCTAACTGCTCTCCTATTACACCTGGCTTTCTAGCTCCAGCTCCTACCTGCTCTCCTATTACACCTGGCTTTCTAGCTCCAGCTCCTACCTGCTCTCCTATTACACCTGGCTTTCTAGCTCCAGCTCCTACCTGCTCTCCTATTACACCTGGCTTTCTAGCTCCAGCTCCTACCTGCTCTCCTATTACACCTGGCTTTCTAGCTCCAGCTCCTACCTGCTCTCCTATTACACCTGGCTTTCTAGCTCCAGCTTCTACCTGCTCTCCTATTACACCTGGCTTTCTAGCTCCAGCTTCTACCTGCTCTCCTATTACACCTGGCTTTCTAGGTCCAGCTAACTGCTCTCCTATTACACCTGGCTTTCTAGCTCCAGCTCCTACCTGCTCTCCTATTACACCTGGCTTTCTAGCTCCAGCTCCTACCTGCTCTCCTATTACACCTGGCTTTCTAGCTCCAGCTCCTACCTGCTCTCCTATTACACCTGGCTTTCTAGCTCCAGCTTCTACCTGCTCTCCTATTACACCTGGCTTTCTAGCTCCAGCTCCTATCTGCTCTCCTATTACACCTGGCTTTCTAGGTCCAGCTCCTACCTGTTCTTCTATTTCACCTGGCTTTCTAGGTCCAGCTCCTACCTGCTCTCCTATTACACCTGGCTTTCTAGCTCCAGCTCCTACCTGCTCTCCTATTACACCTGGCTTTCTAGCTCCAGCTCCTACCTGCTCTCCTATTACACCTGGCTTTCTAGCTCCAGCTCCTACCTGCTCTCCTATTACACCTGGCTTTCTAGCTCCAGCTCCTACCTGCTCTTCTATTACACCTGGCTTTCTAGCTCCAGCTCCTACCTGCTCTCCTATTACACCTGGCTTTCTAGGCCCAGCTCCTACCTGCTCTCCTATTTCACCTGGCTTTCTAGCTCCAGCTCCTATCTGCTCTCCTATTACACCTGGCTTTCTAGCTCCAGCTCCTACCTGCACTCCTATTACACCTGGCTTTCTAGCTCCAGCTCCTACCTGCTCTCCTATTACACCTGGCTTTCTAGCTCCAGCTCCTACCTGCTTTCCTATTACACCTGGCTTTCTAGGCCCAGCTCCTACCTGCTCTCCTATTACACCTGGCTTTCTAGCTCCAGCTCCTACCTGCTCTCCTATTACACCTGGCTTTCTAGGCCCAGCTCCTACCTGCTCTCCTATTACACCTGGCTTTCTAGGCCCAGCTCCTACCTGCTCTCCTATTTCACCTGGCTTTCTAGCTCCAGCTCCTATCTGCTCTCCTATTACACCTGGCTTTCTAGCTCCAGCTCCTACCTGCTCTTCTATTTCACCTGGCTTTCTAGGCCCAGCTCCTACCTGCTCTCCTATTTCACCTGGCTTTCTAGCTCCAGCTCCTACCTGCTCTCCTATTACACCTGGCTTTCTAGCTCCAGCTCCTACCTGCTCTCCTATTACACCTGGCTTTCTAGGTCCAGCTCCTACCTGCTCTCCTATTACACCTGGCTTTCTAGCTCCAGCTCCTACCTGTTCTTCTATTTCACCTGGCTTTCTAGGCCCAGCTCCTACCTGCTCTCCTATTTCACCTGGCTTTCTAGCTCCAGCTCCTACCTGCTCTCCTATTACACCTGGCTTTCTAGCTCCAGCTCCTACCTGCTCTCCTATTACACCTGGCTTTCTAGGTCCAGCTCCTACCTGCTCTCCTATTACACCTGGCTTTCTAGGTCCAGCTCCTACCTGCTCTCCTATTACACCTGGCTTTCTAGGTCCAGCTCCTACCTGCTCTCCTATTACACCTGGCTTTCTAGGTCCAGCTCCTACCTGCTCTCCTATTACACCTGGCTTTCTAGGTCCAGCTCCTACCTGCTCTCCTATTACACCTGGCTTTCTATGTCCAGCTCCTACCTGCTCTCCTATTACACCTGGCTATCTAGCTCCAGCTCCTACCTGTTCTTCTATTTCACCTGGCTTTCTAGCTCCAGCTCCTACCTGCTCTCCTATTACACCTGGCTTTCTAGGCCCAGCTCCTACCTGCTCTCCTATTTCACCTGGCTTTCTAGCTCCAGCTCCTATCTGCTCTCCTATTACACCTGGCTTTCTAGCTCCAGCTCCTACCTGCTCTTCTATTTCACCTGGCTTTCTAGGCCCAGCTCCTACCTGCTCTCCTATTTCACCTGGCTTTCTAGCTCCAGCTCCTACCTGCTCTCCTATTTCACCTGGCTTTCTAGCTCCAGCTCCTATCTGCTCTCCTATTACACCTGGCTTTCTAGCTCCAGCTCCTACCTGCTCTTCTATTTCACCTGGCTTTCTAGGCCCAGCTCCTACCTGCTCTCCTATTACACCTGGCTTTCTAGGTCCAGCTCATATTCCCTCCCCTATTGCACCAGGCTTTCTAGGTCCAGCTCCTACCTGCTCTCCTATTACACCTGGCTTTCTAGGTCCAGCTCATATTCCCTCCCCTATTACACCTGGCTTTCTAGGTCCAGCTCCTACCTGCTCTTCTATTTCACCTGGCTTTCTAGGTCCAGCTCCTATTCCCTCCCCTATTGCACCTGGCTTTCTAGGTCTAACTCCCACCCCTTCCCATTATTTATCTGACTTTCTAGGACTTTTCTACCCCTCCCATATTTCCTCTGGCTTTCTAGGGCCAACTCCTATCCCCTCCCATAACTCACCTGGTTTACTGGACCAGCTCTTATCCCCTCCCATAACGCATACTCCTAGTTTTTTAGGTCTCCCACGCCTTCCCATAATTCATCTGACTTTCTAGGTACAGCTTCTTCCCCTCCCATAATACACATGGGTTTCTAGAAGCCCCCTCCCATAATGCACCTGTGCATTCCCCATCCACGTACACACCCCACACATATATCTATTACCCACCGAGGAAGATGGAGAGGATGAGTCGCAGCGCAGCCTCGGAGGCCCCCAGCGCCTCGGCCACCCCGTGCAGCACCGATCCCGAGGACGCCGCCATATTCCCCCTCCCCGTCGCCGGGCCTGACTAAACCGAGTAGCCCCCAACAGCCAAAGGCGTGGAGGCAGCTGCCACAGGCCACGCCCCCGAGCCCGCCGGTTGGCTAAAAACGCATGAGAAGAACGAGGTGGGAGTGGCTGCCGGCTGCCTCCTCATGCTGACAATGTCACCTGTGGGCGGGGCTCGCAGCAACTGAGGGCGGTGATTGGCCTCGAGAGAGAGGAGGGTTACCAGCGGTCACTGAGTGCTGATGGGGTGAAAGGTCACGTGACAACGCATGTAGGTGAAAGGTCACGTGCGTGTAACGCTTATTCTCCCTGAATATTCTTATGACTTTAGCGTGTAGGCTGCCATAGTACAGGTACTAGAGACCGAGGAGCATTATGGGAAATCAGCTTCTGCTGTTGCAATAGTCCCTAACAGGTGTTTGCTAACATCAAAATTTCTTCAAAGTGTTAAGGTTAAATATCGTATTTCAGTGTATGTACCCCAATATTCCTTCATTCATTACCTGTTTCCACTTAAAGTGGACCTTCACCCCGAATAAGAGCATATCTTATATGCCTCCCCCCTACATACACATTAAAAATCATCCTACCTGCATCTACCACATGTTATAAGCCTTTAAACATCCAACATAGCAGCTCATGGAGCATCAGGCAGCCTGCAGACAGGAAGTGCCTTCTGACTGTGCTGCTCTGCATTCTGGGATTGCTGTACTTTCCCTGACCCAAGCTCTGCTCTGTCTGTACATAGCACAGATATAACCCACCCATCTGTGCTTTACCCTGCTGTCCTCTCCTCAGTAAGTGTAATGCTTCTGAGGCAAGATGGCGGCGCCCGTATCCTAGAGTCCTGAACAGTGTTGCAGCCCAGTGGGGGAAAGAATAAAAAGTGACTAAAAACGTAAAATATATTCATTTTAGATGATGGGGAAAAGTTTTTTTAAGGTTTGGGCTTTTCATGAAATGATGCTGAAGGTCCGCTTTAAGGGTCCCAGAAGGTCAGGTCAGGGGGGCCCATCATTGTTGCTCCTCCAACTTCTCATATTTGTGCTCACTTGCCGTCATTTAGAGCAGGGCTGTTATACTAATTTTCACTGAGACTAACATCAGCATTCTAGTCGCTTTCAGAGGGTCAGAAAAATAATGCAAAACAAAATGCAAGCACGGCCATTCATATGTATGGTTACAGGCGCAGACTTATTTTGCCCAGAACAGATGCATACATGGAATGATTTTGCCCAGGACAGATGTACGTGCTGCATTATTTTGCCCAGGACAGATGCACATGTTGCATTATTTTGCCCAGTACGGATGCACATGCTGCATTATTTTGCCCAGGACAGATGTACGTGCTGCATTATTTTGCCCAGGACAGATGCACATGTTGCATTATTTTGCCCAGTACGGATGCACATGCTGCATTATTTTGCCCAGGACGGATGCACCTGCTGCATTATTTTGCCCAGGACAGATGTACGTGCTGCATTATTTTGCCCAGGACGGATGCACTTGCTGCATTATTTTGCCCAGGACGGATGCACCTGCTGCATTATTTTGCCCAGGACAGATGCACCTGCTGCATTATCTTGTCCAGGGTGGATGCAAATGCTGCATTATTTTGCCCAGGACGGATGCACCTGCTGCATTATTTTGCCCAGGACGGATGCACGTGCTGCATTATTTTGCCCAGGACGGATGCACCTGCTGCATTATTTTGCCCAGGACAGATGCACCTGCTTCATTATTATTTCCCAGGACAGATGCACCTGCTGCATTATCTTGTCCAGGGTGGATGCACATGGTGCATTATTTTGCCCAGGACGGATGCTGACGCTGCGTTATTTTGCCTAGGGCAGCCCTACAATCAATTTTCCCACCACAATAACTGGCATTAACTCGTGCGGCAGTGAGTTAGGCAGTCCCACCCTTGTGGTGAGAGCTAGTAGCACAGAGACACAGAACAGTTGAAGACACTACTCCTGAACATTAAACAATTTTTAAAGGCACCGGAGTGCAGTGTACCAACCCATTACTTGGCAGAGTCAAACAAAAGTAGCCATGGAATGAGTAGGCCGACTAGAAGGGGCACCATCTACATCTGGCAGCTGTCAGAGGGCCACATAAAAGGGCTACGAGTTTGACATATGTGTTTTAGAGAAAGGAAGTACCATTCTGCTGTTTCAGTCTTTATTAATCTGTACCCCAACCCACCTGCTGCTTCATTCATCTTTACCACAACTCACCTGCCTCCTCATTCATCTGTACCCCCACCCACCTGCTGCCTCATTCATCTGTACCCCAACCCACCTGCATTCTCATTCATCTGTACCCCAACCAACCTGCATCCTCTTTCATCTGTACCCCTACCCACCTGCAGTCTCATTCATCTGTACCCCAACCCACCTGCCGCCTCATTCATCTGTACCCCAACCCACCTGCATCCTCTTTCATCTGTACCCCTACCCACCTGCAGCTTCATTCATCTGTATCCCTACCCACCTGCAGCTTCATTCATCTGTACCACAACCCACCTGCAGTCTCATTCATCTGTACCACAACCCACCTGCAGTCTCATTCATCTGTACCCCAACCCACCTGCAGCCTCACTCATCTGTACCCCAACCCACCTGCCATCTCATTCATCTGTACCCCAACCCACCTGCCACCTCATTCGTCTGTACCCCAACCCACCTGCCACCTCATTCATCTGTACTCCAACCCACCTACCGCCTCATTCATCTGTACCCCAACCCGCCTGCTGCCTCATTCATCTGTACCCCAACCCACCTACCGCCTCATTCATCTGTACCCCAACCCACCTACCGCCTCATTCATCTGTACCCCAACCCACCTGCAGTCTCATTCATCTGTACCCCAACCCACCTGCATTCTTATTCATCTGTACCCCAACCCACCTGCATCCTCTTTCATCTGTACCCCTACCCACCTGCAGCTTCATTTATCTGTACCCCAACCCACCTGCTGCTTCATTCATCTTTACCCCAACTCACCTGCCTCCTCATTCATCTGTACCCCCACCTACCTGCCCTCTCATTCATCTGTACCCCAAACCAGCTGCCGCCTCATTCACCTGTACCCCAACCCACCTGCATTCTCATTCATCTGTACCCAACCCACCTGCCGCCTCATTCATCTGTACCCCAACCCACCTGCAGTCTCATTCATCTGTACCCCAACCCACCTGCCGCCTCATTCATCTGTATCCCAACCCACCTGCATCCTCTTTCATGTGTACCCCTACCCACCTGCAGCTTCATTAATCTGTATCCCTACCCACCTGCAGCTTCATTCATCTGTACCCCAACCCACCTGCAGTCTCATTCATCTGTACCCCAACCCACCTGCAGTCTCATTCATCTGTACCCCAACCCACCTGCAGCCTCACTCATCTGTACACCAACCCACCTGCCATCTCATTCATCTGTACCCCAACCCACCTGCCACCTCATTCGTCTGTACCCCAACCCACCTGCCACCTCATTCGTCTGTACTCCAACCCACCTACCGCCTCATTCATCTGTACCCCAACCCACCTGCAGTCTCATTCATCTGTACCCCAACCCACCTCCCGCTTATTCATCTGTACCCCAACCCACCTGCAGTCTCATTCATCTGTACCCCAACCCACCTGCAGTCTCATTCATCTGTACCCCAACCCACCTGCATCCTCTTTCATCTGTACCCCAACCCACCTGCAACTTCATTCATCTGTACCACAACCCACCTGTAGCCTCATTCATTTGTACCACAACCCACCTGCATCCTCATTTATCTGTACCCCAGCCCAGCCCACCTGCATCCTCATTTATCTGTGCCACAACCCACCTGCATTCTCATTCATATGTACCCCCACCCACCTGCCCCCTCATTCATCTTTACCCCTACCCACCTGCCGCCTCATTCATCTGTACCCTAACCAACCTGCATCCTCATTCATCTGTACCACAACCCACCTGTATCCACAGCCCTACTGTATCCTCCACCTGTAGAAGAGCGACCTGGAGAAGCTGGAGACCCAGAGAGGGATATCAGGCCAACCAGCCACTGGTGCAGGTAGAGATCCTGCCACCCACGTAGTAGTAGGAGTGCAGGAATAAGTGAGACTTGAAGTGGGACGTGGAGTCATTTGTGATGCAAGTATGAATTGTCCATCTGTACCTGAGGGCATCCCTCAATAGAAACTGTACCTGGTCTGTGTCTGCAATTCCTTTTCCAGCGTTCTGGAGTCAAGTAGAACCGCCACTGACTGCTGCACCTCTGAGTACATTGCCCCTTCCCTGGAAAACCCCCCAAGCTCACTTTGGTCAAATGTATTCGGTCATCCCCAAGGGCATGCACCTCAGTACCCCGTGTGTTGTTTACTAATGGTGTAGTTGGGGCAGGATGCGACAAGCAAATGCATGGGGTCCCCTGAGTGAATAGTGAATTGTGTGTCTTGGAGACGGAGAGCGGCCGAGCTGTGAGCCATGCACATCGGCTGGTGGCACAGAAGAAGTGAGAGAGCGGCGATGAGAGCGTGGTAAGAAGTTCTAGACTTGTGGCAGCTATCAAGGGCACAAGGGTCCCTGTGGAGCTGCGTGTGCTGAAGCGTGGCCTTAAAAGCCTGCAAAGTCCATCTACACGTGAGCAAAGCAAGATGGCGACGAACGATGAGAGGCCACGGCCTGCTGAGATGGCGGAGAAAAGTGGCAGCCTTGGAGGATGGGGCTTCGTGCTATCTCCCAGGGGCCCCTGCTTGTCCTAGTGTATGTGGTAAATGGTCAGCAGAAATTGATTTTCGCCTGTCCCCACTGTGGGGAATTCATCTGGGCCAAGATGACCAGGGCCTGCTGCAGCAGCTGTTGGCCCTCTGAACAAAGCGGGGCCTTCTGTGAGCAGTGAGGCAGGATGGTGGGAACGAGAAGCAAGTGCTGACACAGGGGAGGACCTGCCGTGTGCAACGCAGAGAGAAGGGTCGCGAGGAGGAGGTTCCGAGGTTGAAAGAAGGTTCCGTCGTGAGCAAGATACAGGAGGTGCCTGACAAGTAGTGGTGTTTGTCTGGAGGGGACGAGGGGACCTCCCCAGTTGGAGGAGGCGAGTCTCAGATGCCGAGGAGCATGAGGCCGGAAACGAATGCTCCCGGCGATGTGCTCCTACTTGTGCTACCTGGCCAACGAGATGCAGGCCTTTTCTACCCTAGAACCTTTTGCTTTTGCCCTCCCCATGCAGTGGCTTGGCTACCAGGGGAGGACTTGAATGAGCCACTCCAACTTCCTTCCTTGCTGAGCCGGGGGTGGAGATCACCATACACCTCTGTGCTACACGGGAGTGAGTGATGGCACTTCCAGAAAATGTTTAATGAGCGAGTGTACTTGGAGTATGGCTGGGAGTGCCCATATCTGCCACCAGAGTTGTGGGAGGTGGAAACCCATTGTAAGGAGTGGATAGAGGAGGTGCGGGACAAAAGTGTCATGTTGCCAAGCCTGGCCAGGACTACAACTTAAGGCACCAATCTTGTTAGTAGGATGTTATTAACCTGTGATAAGTTTTATGCTCGTGTTTTTGGGATGCTCCCCACATCCAGAAGGACTTTGGATAACAGTTTTTGTGAAGGCTCTCCTGTTTTGGGGTCATTTTCCATAAATGTGATGTTTTATATGTTATCAAGTGTGTTAACCCTTTCTACTCCCATGCTGAAACCATTTGGGGAATGTCTGGGTGAGAAGATTCCTGTAAATACTGGTGACTTATTATATGCCTTTTATATATACAGTTTTAAGAAATATATATATATATATATATATATATATATATATATAATGTTTTATGTCTAGTGTTTCAGGTCTACTTAGAGGACTATGTGTATTTAATTGGGCGGGGATGTAACAGGATAGTTACAATGTTAATTCCAGGTTGTAGCACACTTCAAGCAAAGATCATATATAAGATCATAATTAAGAGAGAACGTGAGGGATTCAGAGATTTCAGGGTGCGCCCACTCTTTACGCACCAGATATAGCATAGGTATATAGGGGAGGAAAATTGAACACCCAAAAGCGCACCTGGTATTTTAATTCTGGTGAAAGTAGTAACAAGAATGATATACAAAATGTGAGGTCACACTATCATGGTGTATATACAGCATTATATACAGATGTATTTAACACAGAATATATGACAAACAATATATCTACAAGATGGACCGCTTGGCAGGAAGAATTGGTGCTATACCTAGCATTTTAGGGAACATCCAACCATATTGCAATGGGATATGCTATAACAGACAAGAAATGCAATTTAAATGCAATGAGGTTAAGGGATTTCCCATAGGAACAATGGCGGACTGTCCCTCAATTCATCCAATGGAATGGAAGGCATACAGGAATAAATCATTTTAGGCAAGCATGAGAATAATAGCAACAAGCTTACAGGCTGGGGCACCATGTGGATAAAAAAGGCAGACCCTCGACGTTTTGGCTGTGGAAAGCCTTCTTCAGGAGGAGCAGTATCATATGTCGATAATGGGTATCTTTTTATACTGTTAGAGCCTTCAGCGTATGTGAAAATGTCGTGGAGACGAGAGCGAGGACTTGAATATCGGAAGTCTAGGCACCAATTCAGAACTTGAGTAGCGAACGAAGCAACACAGATGGGAGACGGGCATCAGTGGAGAACAGTAGCTGGAGGCTCAGTTTGGTCCAGCAATATGGTTGGATGTTCCCTAAAATGATGGGTATAGCACCAATTGCCAAGCGGTCCATCTTGTTAATATATTGTTTGTCATATATTCTGTGCTAAATACATCTGTATATAATGCTGTATATACACCTCACATTTAGTATATCATTCTTTTTATTACTTTCACCAGCTTTAACATACCATTCTTTTGAATGCAGTTGCGTTTTTGGGTGTTCAATTTTCCTCTCCTATATACATATGTAACAGGATAGTCCCCTGGCTAGGGGGACTATCCTGTTACATGCCGTGCATGCATCTTAGCCCTATGTGACTGCTGCCAGCCAGTGAAGTTTTCCGGCCAGGCAATCCCCTCTGGACACAGCCACATTGATGTCCAATCTGGTGGCCAGCAGGAGCAATCCTGGAAGAGGTGTGCATTGGTCCTGGGGTTTGAGGTTTCTGCCGGCAGTGTGCTGTGCAGGACATCCAGAAATCAGATGCCCTCCGCTACCCATTAAAGTGTTTTGCAAGTCAAAAGTTAACAAACTACTAAATATTAGTAGCTTACCTCCGATTGAGTCATTCCAGCGTTGTCCTTTCTGCTCTTTCACTGTCTGTAGTTAGGAATTCACTTCTTATTCAGCTGTCAATCACCAGCCCACTGACTATAGGGTCATTTTCAAAATGGATTGAAGTTTAAGGCCATGCAACATGTAGGCCGAGACAATGGGACAGCAATCGGACTTGCCTTAACTTGAACAGTCATTTTTGAATGTTTTACTTAAAAAAGTAAACCTTAAATTAACTAACTTTGCTAACTGACACTACAACAAAACACAAGCCTCCCTCTAGGCTGGGCTCCCCTGTGGAGCTGCAACACCCAACATTAACTATTGCTCCCATCACTGCAAACTATGAGGAAAGAGAGCAAATGGGATGACAAGAGTTAGAATAAGTAGATAATAAGAATAGGAATAAGAAAAGAGAGCAAGAAAGAAAGAGAAAATGTGAAAGGTGAAGCTGGGATCAAGAACAGATGGACAATAAGAAAGGTCAGGCTGGGATTGCTGTCAAGCAATCCCAGCAAGGGAGTCAGGTTAGGCTGGAGTCAAGACCAGATGAACAACAAAAAAGGTCAGACTGATATTAGGGCCTGCATCTACAGTAAGGAAGTTGAGTCAGGCCAGGGTCAGAAGTCAATTTGAGAAGCTGGAGTAATTAACAAGCATAGAGTCTGGAAAGACAAACAAACAGTAACGAAGTCAGCTCAGCCTGGTATCACCAGAAAACATGGCTTTATGGAAGTCAGGCTAGGCTATGGCCAAGGAGAGGGAAGGGCAGGCGGGGGCTTGGGTCAGATCAAACTGGGGTAAGCAGCAGGCAGTCAACTTATTCTAGAGTCACTCAGTAAGTTGATTAGGGTTGGTATGTCAAACAGTTTCAGGCCATGGTCAGAAACAGGTACCGTAGACAGGCATGTGGCCAAACCCGGAGAACGCAGAAATGCAGCCGAGTTCCAAGAATTCTGCATAGGAACCCAGTAAGTTGAGTGAAAGTAAGGTAAGTGAAATATGGGGTGATGGGGGGGCTCACATAGTGCTGCATCCTGAATAGGCATACTCCAAGGTTGCTTGTCTGTCCATCCCTATACTGTTTTAGACTCCAGGGCCAACCATGAGAGTGGTTGGTCTACTTTAAGGAACTGTCTGACTTTAAACAGTAGATTCCTCAGTCAGGTCCGATGGTAAGTATGTGAATTCATTGAAATGACTCATAATAACCATCTCATCTATGTCATCTTGCTCCCTTAAACTAAACATAAAGCAAAGGTTCATCAGCTGGCAGCAGCAAAGATTCATAAAGAATCTGTAGCAAAGGTCAAGGGCAGACGGCATGAGGCAAAGTAGATAATCCAGACAATTATAATTATTATATTATATTATTATATTATAATAATATTTTATGCAGATGATACTCAGATCTACCTGGCCCAATTCTTTCTTCCGTTCTCTTTCGCCTTCCTGACTGTCTAACCTGACATCTTTTCCTTTATGTCATCTTGCTCCCTTAAACTGAACATGAGGCAAGAGTTTTTCAACTGACAGCAACAAAGATTCATAGAGAATCTGTAGCAAAGGGCAGGCGGCATGAGGCAAAGTAGACAATCCAGGCAAAGGTTGTCAGGAAAAGACAAAATCAGGAATAAAGGGCGCTACTAGACAAGATCCAAAATATTGGCTCCTTCTTTCAAAAGGCCATTTTGCATGTGCCATTGTCCATTGCGTGCCAATGTCTGCACACGCACACTGGGTGGAGTTTGCATGAACAGCACTACTTCCAATGTGTGCACTGGTTAGCATTTCTGGATGTCTCATGCTGATGGATGGTGGGACAGGAACAACCTCTTGAGTTTACGCAGCCAACTAAACTGGATTTCTGGACCTTGGTCAGGTTAGACGAGAATCGTCCTCAAAATCATTATCAATGAGCAGGATTAAAGATGTCCAGAAAGGATCTCCTGTGGAACTCTCTTTGTTTTTATCAGCTTTGTGTAGTTCTAAAATGCCTGGAAACAGAACTCTCTTTGACTTTAGACAGTCCTTTAGCACAGGCATAGCTAGTCTAGATATACATAATGTCCAGACCCCCCCCTCCCGCCATCCCACTCCCACAAACTAATTTCCCTAACTGTACAAGGATCTCCTCTCTTGTTTTTAAGGCCCACCTGAGCACCTGCTTCCTTTATTCTATTGAATCACACCTTGTAACTCAATTGTCTCCATCTGTCATTCCAGCTGTAACATCTCTATTCAACCACCCCCTCTCCACTGGTACCTTTCCGCCCTCCTATAAGTATGCTGTTATAAACCCTCCCTGGATCCTTTTACCCTCCTCAGTTACCACCCTATATCACTGCTCTCTTTCTCATCTAAACTTCTTGAACAACATGTCCACTCAGAACTGTCATGTCAGGAACCGCTTACCTGATCCCCGTTCCAGCGACGTCTCCAGGCGGCCAGCTGCAGCTGTCACTGTGCGGCGGCCACGCTGGGCGGCGTCGGCTCGAGCAGCGTCGGCTCGCGCGGCGCCCAGCTCAGCCACGCCCCCCGCTTCCTCCTCCAGTAGACGTGCTCGCGCGCGGCCGTGAGCACGTGTCTGTTATGCCCTCCGGCGGGTGCGCGCAGCACAGATCAATTAAAGGGTTAATGAGTCCTAGGGGATTGAGGGCTTCGCCCTCTTCTGCTCTGCAGGCCAATCAGCCCCATTGATATCTTGGGCTTACCTCCTCCCTTGTTGCCAGCCAATTACCCTTGGAATCCTATGTGCTCCAATCAGTACACTGCTTCCCTCAGACCTGTCCCTATAAAGGCAATTCCCTCTCAGTTGTGAATTGCCTGTGATAGCGCTCAGAACCCTGTGTTACCTACTCCTGTGAAGTCTAGCCTGTTGCCGATTTGATTGTACGACCACTCTCGATCCTGAATCCTTGTTGTCGACCTCTGCCTGTATTGACGCCTCTCGATCCTGAATCCTTGTTGCCGACCTTTGCCTGAACTGACGCTTCTAGATCCTGATCCCCAGTTGCTGACCTCTGCCTGAACCCCGACTACGTCTTGCCTGACCCCTGGTGCCGCTACGATCTCTGCCTTCCCGTTATCGACCTATTGCCTGTCTCTGGACTTCCGTCACTCACGCTCTTGCTATTGGCTCTCCAGTCCTCCCACATATAAGCTTACATCCTTTGAGCTATTAAGTCCTGGGGGCAACCGATCCCGGGTAGGCGTATCTTGCGTCCCGGCAAGCGGGGGCTCCTACAGGTGAAGCTGGCTGTGGAGATTGGGGGTTGTGAGCTTATTAAGAGGGCTGGAGTTACCCCGAGCGTGACATGTCACACTAAAAACTCCCTTCTAGATCCCCTCCAGTCTGGTTTCCGCTCAAGTCATTCCACTGAAACTGCCCTCACCAAAGTCACCAATCTATTCTATTGGACTGCCAAATCCAAAGGCCAGTGCTCCATTCTCGTTCTCCTCAACCTATCCTCTGCGTTTGACACTGTTGACCATGCTCTGCTTCTCAATATTCCTTCTCCTCTTGGAACCCAAGGTCTCACAATCTCTTGGCTCTTCTCCTATCTCTCTGACCGAATATTTAGTGTATCCCACTCACACAATTTCCTCTCCTAGTCCTCTGTCTGTTGGTGTACCACAAGGTTCTGTCCTAGGACCCCAACTTTTTCCAGCCTACATTTATGGTCTTGGACAACTAATAACATACCTGGGCCTCCAATATCACTTTTATGCAGATGATACTCAGATCTACATCTCTGACCCAAATCTCTCTTCCCTTCTCTTTCACCTTCCTGACCGTCTATCAGCTATCTTCTCTTTTTTGTCATCTTGCTCTCTCTAAACTGAATCGGCTGAATCTCTGTTAATTAATCTTTAACTGTAGCTCCTAAAGCTTGACACATTCTGGACTCCTCTCTCTCAATCACACCTCACATTCACTCTCTAGCCACCTCCTGCACTCTCCAACTTAAAAATATCTCC
This sequence comes from Gastrophryne carolinensis, assembly GCA_027917425.1. NCBI lineage: Eukaryota > Metazoa > Chordata > Amphibia > Anura > Microhylidae > Gastrophryne > Gastrophryne carolinensis. The sequence goes on from CM051235.1 coordinate 487,400,602, forward strand.
CACATCCATCCCTTCCTCTCACCTGACACCACTATACTGTTCATATCTCGACTTCACTGCAACACCCTCCTCTGTTATATACCAACAAACAGACTGGCACCCCTCCAATCTGTTCTTGCTTCTTCAACACAGCAAGCTTTTAAAAGTTCCCTCAAAACTCACTTCCTCAGAAAAGCATATAACCTGGCTTAATCAACTCCTTTAACATTCACAAGGCACATGCCGCCAAATTTAAGCTCTACTACTTGTAATCCCCCCCCCCCCTTTTCTCCATCCCTTATCCATTAGACCAGGGCTGCTAAACATTTTTAAGAACACGGGCCATATAATCAATTTGTATAGGTTCAAAATTTCAAAATTTTCATTATGAATAAGATAACAAAGATTTTCTACAACAATAAGGACCAATCCCAAATCGTAACTGTATTCCCAATACTCAACTCATCCAAATGCCTACTGATGCTAATCATACAATTAGGTATAGAAAAACTTATCTTGTTATGATGCCAGAGATTTCACCCATGGGTGGTATGGCACTGTCAATGTCACCTGATCCAGTCTATGTCGCCTATATTTTGCAATGTGCCCCTTCTAAAAGATTCAAGAAGCCACGACAGCAAAGCTAGCCTGGACAGCCTGCACAAGCTCTGTTGTAGGATAAACATACAAGATTACTGTATTGAAAAAATAGGCAATATCATGTATGACTATAGTCCTATTTAATTGGCACAATAAATGCTAATTTAAACTGAAGCCATTCAAATACCAAAATATATTATTCTGACTCACCAGATGGCAGCAAATGGAATCCTGTAGACAGCTCCACATTCCTTGTGTGTGTCTTTGCTGGATGTTTTCTTCACTCCATAGGGCTCGGCAGATAGCTTACTCAATTGTTGGTTAGATCACGTGAAAAGTTTTCAAAAGCTTTATTTCAGTACAGAATCTTAATACAGCAGACATGTACTTTCAATGCAGCTGGAAACTTGTGGTGTAATCCATACAGCAACAACAGGTGAAAGAACTATAGCTGAAGAAGGTAGCAGCAGGTGTGCACTGCTTGGATGTCAGAGTAAAAATGGCAGAAAGTGAGAGGAAGACAGGGGGAGTTACATGCATCAGAGCAAGACTAAGGGAGCCTGGAGGGGACAAGGGGAATTAAAGGCACACTGTTCAGTCTATGCAAATAAACATATATTGAACTATTACCCCAGGTAAAATAAAATGCACGTCGTGGGACATGACAAATATGATCTATCAGTATGCAAGTGCAAGTCAAACTTTCACAACAATTCCCCAGCCCAAAACAAAGGGAATCTATATCTAAAAGCATGTGCACAGCCAAAATACATTGGAGCAATAAAGTGGAATCATCACCACAGGGACCCGCAGTCCCCTTCTAAAATATATCACTATTCTTGCAACCTCTTATGCTTATTGGGCCTCTATTTACCTTTACACACCAGTTTAATTTAACCCTTCCACATTCCTCACAGCAGGTCAGGGGCCACATTAGTGGCCCCCACTGCCACAGGTTGAGCATATGTTTTCATAACATTTGCTCAGGACTTTGAGCATCTTGTATTGGTCTTTGTACAGTATGTTTTAACTTGTCTACAATGATACCTTGTACAATGCTACCGAAGAAGATAGTACTATGGGCGTTATGAAGGGATAGCGCCAGGTAGTGTCTCGTAGCGGCAGGCAGTGTCTGGTGAATGCCGGGCGCTGTACCACATTTATGAAAACGAATCTGGTGAGCGACTCACATGTATTATTACAAGCAGATCAGCGTATACCGCCGGCGTTTTAGGTTCTAGAGCTCCATGCAGTACCTGTCGCTCTGTAGCGCTCTCCCATACATTTCAATGGGCTTCCGTTAGTTGTTTATAAATAGCGTGTGTGAGGAATAGGTCAAATATTATATTGCACCTTATCGCTGAGGTCAGCATTCCCCTTTAAGAAACCCCACATATCAAGAGCTAGAGATTCCCTTTATTATAAATGCACAAGTCCATATCTCCCTTCAGGAAGGAATAATTAGCATGTATATATGAGCAGCTCAGCTCACAGACCGCCTGCTGGTCGTGTCACACCTTGGGCTGCGAAGCTGCCGGGCGGTCTGGAAGCTCAGTGGACCTCCTGCTGTGAGTTTGTCATAAGCAGAATTTAATAGACAGATTCCCGGCACCGATAGAATTTGGATCATATCTCGGCATCCATGTATCCTAGCACCAAACCGGTTACAGAATCAGAACCGGCTCCCAAAACCGCATCAGGGCATAGTAAATTGCGGTCATAAAAACACAGAAAGAGCCTGTAAAAGGAGAACTAAGGTTCTGGGCAAAATAAAAACCCAATTCCAGGACTCATTGCAAGCGCGGCGCCCAGCCCGATAGTTTGGTACCGCTTACAAGGCCAGGCAACCCCCCTGCTCTGAGTTAGAGCCTCTAAAGCATTTTAGGGCAAAATCCCACTCTAAAAAATTGGGAGGTAACATCCCCTCCCACAATGGGGAGGGGAGGTGGAGAGCCTGGCAGCATAAATAGGATGGTCAAAAACCAGTCTGGCGTCACTCAACGGGAAGGGGGTTATGCAGTCGGCGTACCCAGGGGTGTCCATCACCATAACCATCATCATAAGCTCTTGACACACCCCCTTGTGGGAGCTTCCCTCATCACGACTGCATGCCAAGGTAACTTATGCTTATTGTTTCTCTGTGTAACTCACTCTAGCCTGTAACCATCTCAGAATTGCATATTTGTATCATCTGCAACAGTTCATATTACTTCATAGTTAAATGCTTGTTAACTCTGCCTAGTGTGCTTATTAGCATTAAAACTTATATTTAATTTGAGCGGTCTGTTTTGCCTTAAACCAAGAATCGGTGTGTCCGAAGGCTGTGAGCCGGGTATCCCTGATAGGAGAGGGATCGGACAAAGGGGTTTTGGGAACGCGATTGGTGTGCACGGAGGTCTCTGGTTGTAGTTGGACCTCGTGACGCCTTGGTTCCCTGACAGCGTGTTCGGCAATTTAATATTTTTTTTTGCTCAAATCATTAGGGTTGATTCAGGGAGACATACACTGAATTTAGTTTTTATGCTGATCTGTCTTTTTTTCGTTTTTGTTCCGCTTGCGCATGAGTGTACGAGTGATTCTAAGCATGCATCGGGAGCCTTTTGTAAAGTGTTCATCCTTTCGTACACCAACGAGAATGTCATTTTTCAGCTTTCGTTTTTCATTTACGTTACTTAGGAACCAGCGTAGGCTTCTGTTTTTTTGCTTTTTCCAACGTCGCCTCGAACGGATGATTTACGTTTCCCGTTAGATTCTGAATTCCTTTTTCTCTAAAAAAACGTTCAGACGGAAATCTTTCCGACCTTACGCCTGTGCCGTCTCAATATTTTGATCACTCACTTCTGCTACAATACTTACCTCAATTCCATCGCGGTTTCTAGATTCTTCATTTTTCGCCCTTAATGCTTACCTCAATTCCATTGCGGTTTCATTCTTCTTCATTTTGCGCACCTAAATGCTTACCTCAATTCCATCGCGGTTTCATTCTTCTTCATTTTGCGCACCTAATGCTTACCTCAATTCCATCGCGGTTTCTTAATTTTGCGCCCTTAATGCTTGCCTCAATTCCATCGCGGTTTCTAGATTCTTCATTTTGCGCACCTAATGCTTACCTCAATTCCATTGCGGTTTCTAGATTCCTCATTTTGCGCCCTTAATGCTTACCTCAATTCCATCGTGGTTTCATTCTTCTTCATTTTGCGCACCTAATGCTTACCTCAATTCCATCGCGCTTTCTAGATTCTTCATTTTGCACGCTTAATGCTTACCTCAATCCCATTGTGGTTTCTAGATTCTTCATTTTGCGCACCTAATGCTTACCTCAATTCCATTGCAGTTTCTAGATTCTTCATTTTGCGCAGCTAATGCTTACCTCAATTCCATCCCGGTTTTATTCTTCTTCATTTTGCGCCCTTAATGCTTACCTCAATTCCATCGCAGTTTCTAGATTCTTCATTTGGTGGTCTTTTTTTTTTTTTAGTTCTTTTTACGTTTTCCTGTAACCAACCCTTAATGAATTTAGATTTACATCAAATGACACAGAAACCAGTTTTCATTTTGTTTTTTTTTTATTAATAACTGGCAAATTCTTTTGCCTTTTTTTGGTAGACTAATTTTTTTGGTTTTTAATTTTTTATTATTATTTTACAAATGCACAAAAATATATAAAACTTTATACAAATGGTAAAATATTAAAAATTTCTAAAACTATATACAAAGGCATGGCATACCCCAGATAATTACTCTTCTTCTGTGGGCCCCAACGAATCTTGCAGCTCCTGTATATTGCCCACCAGCCGAAACACCGTCGCAGTGAGTTTTGCTTATCTCGCATGTGCGGTGTCTGTAAAAAAAAGATAAGGAAATTATTGTTCTGCAAATACATGTTTAACAGTTGTGGATGGAATGATTATTAGGTTGAAATCTTACTCATGAGGCCATATGTCATTATGCTAAGGAATTTCTTTAAGGAAGAGACCATATGTCATTATGCTAAGGAATTTCTTAAAGGAAGAGGCCATATGCCATTATGCTCATGACATTGACAATGGATTTTGGTTGATTGGTGAGGATGTCCTTTTCCACATACTCAAACTATTTAAATTACAACTTACTTCGGTGGTGGGCGACCTCTGCTTCGGGGACCACCCTACAGTCTGGGGCCTGCCACCTCTGGGAATGTGAGGCTGTAGAGAAATTCAGGGTCACATACCGGAGGCTAATGGCTGAGTCGTTTCGTACGACTGCCTGCCCACGCCGTGTGGCCCCTCCTCTGTGGGGCTGTGTACCCCCCTCCTCCTCAGGGGTAGGAACTTGGCCCTGGAGATCCACCACCTTCACTTGCTGGTGCAGATTAATGCCGCACTAGCCGGACTGCACGCCTCTGGGTGGATCGAATGTGATACTCCATTTCTGCCACTATCAAAGAAAAGCATTTTTAATTTAAGGCCTACCTTCTGTGTTTGTGACATCTAGCATGCAATCGGTATGTACTTGGGAAATGGTTTGCCAAAAATCGCCGCACCTGGGGCATGTGCAGTTGCTTCAGGTCCGACCAGTGCTGCATGATCTGCGTATAAGTGAAGGTGGTGTCCGTTTCCTGTTGGATCCTGGCCACGATCTCCAGGGCCAGATTCCTCTTCTCAAAGGCGTTGGGCAGGTAGTCGTACCTGCGCTCCAGCATAGTCTAAAAAACACAAAAAACAAAATAGTTGTTAGATCAAACAGCATACAAATATCATTCCCAATTAGATCAGTTGACTAAATGACATTCCACAACACATTTCTAGACTTAAAGCGGTCCTTCACTCTGAATAAGAGTCTATCTTATACGTTTCCCACACCCTGTACATACAGATTGCTCACATTAAAAATCATCCTACCTGCATCTACTGCATGTTATGAGCCTTTAAACATCCAAGATGGTGGCTCATGTAGCATCAGGCAGCCTGCAAACAGGAAGTGCCTTCTGACTGTGCTGCTCTGCATTCTGGGACTGCTGACCTTTTCCTGACCCCAGCTCTGCTCTGTCTGAGCAAAGCACAGCTATAACCCGCCCCCCTGTACTTTATCCCACTCTACTCACCTCAGTATGTGTGATGTTTCCGAGTCAAGATGGCGGCGCCCGTATCCTAAAGTCCTGAACAGAATTGCAGCCCAGTGGGAGAAAGAATAAGTGACTGAAAACTTAAAATATATTAATTTTAGATGCCGGGGAATCATTTTCTAAGGGTATGAGCTTTTCAATAAATCATGGTGAAGGTACGGTTTAACCTATCCTTCTAGATGCAAGTGAGTTGGTTTGCACATGTGCGCACTAACTTCTGTTTGGCACGGAGTTTATTTGGCTTTTAAAGTGGACCAACACCCACGGGTGATCGGCCCGGGAATCTATAAGATTCCCGGGCCGATCACCCCCCACCCCGCGGGACATCCGAGATCGGGATGTCCCGCGGGGTGAAACCCCCCCAAACACCCCAACTCACCTACCTTATCTTCGGCGGCGACCGGCCGCCGCCGCCTCCCTTGCGCCCCTGTAGGCGTGCGCGCCTCCGCGCCGGCCGTCTGCGAGTGGCCGGCGCGGGGGCGCGCGCGTCAAAAGTGACGCGAGGGAGGCGGCGGCGGCCGCCGCCGCTTAGAAGTTCCAGTTCTCCCCTTGTACGTCGGCGCTGGGAGCGGGGAGAGGTGAGTTTTTCGGGGGGTTAGGGGGGGTTTCACACAGCGGGGCACCCCGATCGGGGGTGCCCCACCGAAGTGGACCAAGACCCAGGATAGTCAAAATCCTGGGTGTTGGTCCACTTTAAAAACAACTGTTTCTTCCTGCGCTTCCTTAAGGCCTATGCATGCATTTAGATGGCAAATCAAAGTCCTTACAATACACTTACAAGCATAATCAGATCTTGTTGTTGGCGGGTGAAGATCGTGGGCACCATCTTTCTTGTCCGCAGCAGATAGGTAATGTCCCAGCGGTTTCCAGGTTCCGCACGGACGGGCGTATGCACGCGTACGCAAACGCGTCATACCCAGTCATTTCTATTTAAAGGGTAATGGACACACAGCTCATTCTCTTTGTGATTTTCATCATGGCACCCAAAAAAACTAGCGCTAAGCAACCAGCAGCAAAGGAGGCCAAGACAAAAAGGCCAGAGTGGCATGAGGACACTTCATCCTCCAGACCGAGCACTCGCTCGCACAAAGCTTCTACAAAGGTGCCTGAAACGCGGAGCAAAAGTGGCCACCACAAGGCTACCTTGGCCACAACTCCAGGACCATCAAAAACTTCAAGCAGCCCCAAAAGTTTTGAACATTCCTCCAAGAAGAGGGCGTCCCCGTGCAACGTCCAAGGGGAAAAGTAAGCAGACGGCGCGAAGCCCAAGCCCCCCAAGAACACCCTCTCCTGCTCCCCGGCCTACCACATCCAAAGAGAAAGGAAGCACAACGTCCAAGGGGAAAAGTAAGCAGAGGACGAGAAGCCCGAGCCCACCAAGCACACCCTCTCCTGCTTGGCTACATTTGCCACCATCACCTATGCAACATCCACCCAGCCAATGACCCCCAGTCCTAATGCCAGCCCAGTCCAATCTTTTTCCAGCGAGGTGACGGCCTATTCCTCACCACACACCTAGCCAAAAATGTCCCCTGAATTGCCACCAACAAGACAAGAGCCAGAAGAACAACCATTAGGCCGAACCTTGCGCCGAGGCCAGTTGAGCGGCCGGTTTGGTGAGGCACAAACTCTAGCCTTGGCAAGTGGCCTTACACTGCATTTTGATGAGCTATATGGGCGCAATTCCAAAGTAACCAGCAAAGTGAGAAAAAAACAAATCTGGGAAGAGCTCAACAGACAGGTGAATGCAGCGGGGGACGAGAGGAAAGATGTGGAGCAGATCCAGAGAAAAATATCTGACCTTAAATATGCAGTAAGGAAGAAGTAGAATAAACGGCGCAATCACAGGTACATATTTGCTGTTGGGATTTTGCAGCTTGTTGTAGTGACCACAATGCCAAATAATTATACTCTTATTTTCAGCTTGCAAACAGGCGGAGGCTTCCCCACAAAATTACAATACACCAGAGCTGAAGAAATGGTCCTGGCTTTGATACACCCCGTCGCATTACAGGGCCTCTTTGGCAGACACGACACGGACAGCCAGGACATTTCTGCACGTTAATAATGATTGTTTTAATGTGGGATATTGTAAACTTTTTAAATGATGCTCACAGCCAGTTATGAACACAGGCCCCTAGGGAGTGGCTTTGAGGGGAGGTTACTGTTGTAGGCGGGTGTTTAATGGCTGAGGAATGGGCTTAATGATGGACACTCTCCCAGGGTGCAGTAGTTAATGGTCCTTAGAAAGGTTTTCAGTCGATACACAACCTTTAACATTATTGCTTGAAAATGTAAAACAATTTTTCTTATCAAAGCACTGCATGTGATGTGATTATAGTAAAAAATTTACAATTACTTCTTTGTCTTTCTACCACTGGGGTTCTAGCTGTGTTTTGGTCAGACAAACTTGAGCTGCGGTCAGGGAAAGGTCATCATTGCAAGAATGCACAGCAGCATACTCAGAAGCCAAGCTGACTGTTGGCCCCTAAGGTGCCATTTTGTATGTGTAAATCCTCCTAACATGCAGGTCATGCATGTTTCTATTATTTAAGGTTGACCAATCTGTAGGTACAGGGTGAGTCATACATATAAGATAGACTCAGATTCATTGGGAAGGTCAAGCAGGAATAACAACTCCCCCAACTAACCGTTGGGGGAGTTGTTATTCCTGCTTGCCCACGTGTGTTGTAAAGCATATGTACTTCTCAGCCTCATCAAGGGATGTTTGTGTGTTTACGTGCCTTTTACTTTTTACCACAGCACAGCATCCTGCCTCTGGAAGTGTAGAAGCCTCCTCCATTGTTAGCACGCCGTCGACTTCCCTGCTGCCTAGGACACAGGACCAGATATATAGGGTAAGTGCACTTTGCTGAAACTGGTGATGCATGTGATTGCACATGACTAATTGATCCCAAACAGATTTAGCCAACAATCTGACACACATTTACACATGTCCCAACAGACTCCCCCACTAATGGATGTAATCCAGGAAATGGAGGAGGACGATGCCAGCCGGATTGGACCTTCACTAATTACCCCCCTGGAACCTAATCTGCCACTGCCCCAGCATCCTACTGCACCAAATCCTCTGCAGCAGAGTGAAGCAGAATGCATGCTGCCAGCCCATCATGGGCCGCAGACTGAGCCTACAGTCCCCAGTGGTAGCACTGCTGCAGAGGTTTTGCCTAGTACATCTGGTACTGTTGCTCGCCCTAGACGTCCAGCATCTGCAGGCGCTTTAACCCGGGGAATTGGAAGATGCAGTCAACAACGTTGATCAGTTTCCCAGGGGAGGCGCGTGCCGATCCTGGAGTCAGCATGGCGCCATGACAGCCGTTACTTTCAGCAGGTGACTCAGAGGACAACAGAGCAGATTACTGCACAATTACGAGAACTTAAATACAACATTCACCACCATGCTGACTGAATTTAGGATGAGCAACAGCCAGATGGCAGAACAAATGGCCACCTTAAACAGACAGATGGCAGAACAAATGGCCACCTTAAATACTAACTTCACTGCCATGCTAGATGAATTTAGAACTAGCAACAGACAGATGCTGGAGCAGTGGCAGATTATGAATGCCACACATGCCCAGGTTTTGGGCCACCTCCAAGACCCACCACAACCTTATTATGGGCAACATCAATATTAATTTTTTGTCCTGGATCTGCTCACATCTTTCCTCTACATCCCAACTCTATTTACCTGCGTGGTGAGCGCAACCAAAATTGGTTTGTTTATGGCTTTGCTGGTTTGTTTTGGAATTCGCCCATATAGCTCATTAGAGTGCTCACATACCCCACTAGCCTCAGCCTCAGTGGAGCGGCCACTCAAGATCCCACGCAGCAGCCTTGGGCCTAGGGAAATGCTGCCTGCCTCATCCTGTTGGTTGGCAATATTGGTGGGCATTCTTGCCTGGAAAAAATCCACATTTGGCCATGGAAAAGATTGGACTGGACTGGCATGGGCTCTGGCTGTCATAGGCTGGCAAAATTACAAGCAGGAGAGGGTGTGTATGTGGCCCTATGTATCCCTGGCCGACTATTCCCATTGAAAGTCGTGCTCCCTATGGTTCTGGATGTTGGTGGGCGGGTAAACTTGGGCCTGGCGTCAGTTACCTTTGAACTCCAGGATGTGGCCATTTGCTAGGGGTGCACTTCACCCAAAATTTGTCATATTTGCAGAAAATGCATGGAAGTTGACTTTAGCTGTTCTTGCCTAAGTTGATGCATTTATGTTTGTGTTGTTTTTATATTAATGAAGGTTTGTCATGACAAACAAGAGAAAATAAACTGCATTACGCTCAAATCAGGTGTAAAATGTTTTGTACACGAGATTGTTAAACAAAAAAAAGCCCTTCACATAGCCAACAAATACAACAAACAGACAAAAAAATAAACAAACTAAACAAAAGTTAAGAAAAATAAGATTCAATAACATGGGCACGGACAGATTGCTCAGAGGCACTCAGGGTGCCATCATATATGTCATCTGCCTCCTTCTGCTGAGATGACTAGAAAAAAGAAGCCCCTCCCGGTCCATAAATACCTGGGACCTCCCACACATTCCCCAGTCTTCGTCTCTGCAGACTGCGAGCAAGTCAGAAAATGGCTGTCTCCTTCCTTTGCAGGTAAGCCGGGTTTACACCCAGCCAATTTATCCCTATTTCTGCCCGGACCTTGTTTAAAATAGATTACTATGCCTCCCAGCCTCGGCTGTAGGTCAGGGCAAGGGTAGCTTACACCTTAGTGGTGTACTAACTAGGACCCCCCAACAAGGGATAGGCGGATACCAGGTTTGGGATCCTGGTTTGGGATGCCCTGTCCGTTTGGTCCCTGCACCGTGTTAGGCGGCTTGGGTGCCCCCCTCCCCACCTGTTGCTCCCTGTGCCTGGATCATGGGGGGGGGGGGCTGTCCCTCCCTTTTATTTCAGCTTGCCCTGGCCGGATATTTTTGATTGTATGTGTGTGAGTGAGTGTATGTGGGTGTTTCACATTGCCAGGCCGCGTCTGGTGGATGGCAGGCTGGTGTGGTCCGGTCGCCATTTTGCTTGGTCCTAACTGTGAGTGCCCTGCGGGGCTTGTATGCTTATCCTTTTGTCTGATTGTACATAGGAATGTGTATGGGGGTGCCTTGTTGGCTGCATGTTTGGTTGTTATAGACCTTTAGGTGTATATATATATATATATTTATACATACATTTATAGATATAGTGTGTCTGTGTTAATGGCCCTTTTTGCTTATGGTACCCCCTTTTTATTATGTCTTCCAGGGGGATTACCTTCCTTGTTAGTTAAAAGGGGGTTCTCTCCCGGTCCCTAGGTCCCTCATTCAAAATTGGGGCTTTACAAATCCTCCCACTAACGGACGTTAAGGGGCATCCCGGATGGCTTACTAGCGTAATTCCCACTGGTCATTGCGACTACCATAAAAAATCACCGTATGGAGGCTTCCCAGGATACCGGGCTTGGGATCCCTTCAGGGCAATCCCGGCAGTGTGTGGTTTGTGGGGTATCCCTTGTGGGGGATAATGTGCTTATTTGCATTCCATGTGCTCAGCAGGCCCTTACGCGGCAGTCCGGGTCCCAGGCGTCTCATCACCTACACCCCCACGCCTGGCTTTGACCCCAAGTGATGTGATCATTAGCGGGGAGTCGCAATCTGATGTCTGTGCTAGATTGATCAACATAAAAAAAATTGATTGCTAGCTTTTGGCACCGGCTGTGCTGGGTTTTGATTATGAGGAATATGACTCCTTTGACTGGTCTGATTATTCCCCGCTTGAAGAAGGGGAATTGTTTTCAGACTCTGAAGGCTCTGATGATCAGCAGTTCTTTGATGCTGATGCTGGGCAGGAGCGTGGGGATACTGTGGATACCCCCAGACTTCTGGCCCATATTCTTGATGTTCTTGCTATTTCCCCTCCTGCCGAGGCCCCTCCGCAGAAAGGGGGAATTTTTTGGGGGCCACTAAAGCTCGCCTTGAGTTTCCTGATCAGAAGCATTTTGACAAATTGATTCTTAAGGAATGGGAAAGGCCCAGCCGGCTTCCCGGGGTCCCTCAGGGGTGGGATAGGAAGTATCCCTTTCCGGTGGACACGGTGAAGCGCTGGTCGTCACCCCCAGAAGTCGATGCTCCGATTCTGGGGTTGTCCAACACATCGGTTGTGCAATCACCAGACTCCACCACGCTGAAGGATGGTGAGGACTGTCGTCTTGATCAAATGGCGTCACACGCCTTTGCCAGTGTGGGTTCGGCCCTGTGCCCCGTTTGTGCTTCAGCTCTCACGGCCGTGGCTACCAGATCTGTAATTAGGGGCCTGTTGAATGGTCCCCATCTTAACCCTGCTAGTGATGAGTTTGCAGCACTTACGAGGTGTGATTTGTTCATGACCTTTGTTTTATCAGCTTTGGACGATACAATATGCATGTGTAGTAGAACCTTGGCTTTGCTTGTGGCTATACGCCGATCGGTTTGGTTGCGCCAATGGGCGGCTGATATGGCGGCTAAGAAGGCGCTCACAGGGCTACCCTTCTTGGGAGATTAATTGGACTCGGTGGCCACAACGCCGCTCCTTTCGGGGGGCAGGCTCCTTTAATCCTTCCTTTCGTGGCTCTCAAGCAGCAGGGGAGTTGCTTACTCTGCGTTCAGAGGTGACTCCTGGGGTAGGGGCAGAGGACGTGCCCGCCCCGGAACTGCCTGGGGTGTCAAACCCAAGGCTGCTGCCAAGCTCTCTCAGCAATGAGGGGGCGTCCTCACCCTCACGGGTGAGGGGACGGCTACGCCACTTCGCCCAGGTCTGGACCCGGGAGGGCACAGACAAATGGATCCTGGAAGTGGTCTCTTCCGGGTACAAGCTGGAGTTCGAGTTCCGGCCTCCTCCCAGATTCCTCAGGTCTCGGGTTCCTTTGGACCCACAGGCCGCGCATGGGCTGTTGTTGGCAGTACAAAATCTTCTGGAGTTGGAAGTCATTTGCCCGGTGCCCTTCTCAGAGAGACGCCGGGGCTATTATCCAACCTTTTTACAGTGCCCAAAAAGGATGGTTCCATAAGACCCATTCTGGATTTAAAGATTCTCAACAGGTTCATCAGGACCAAGAAATTTCGCATGGAGTCTCTGCGCTCGGCCATCAATCCTCTTCATCCAGGGGACTTTATGACGTCCATAGACATCAAGGACGCTTACCTTCATGTGCCGATCTTCCCAGGTCATCAGCGGTTTCTCAGGTTTGTGGTGGGAGATCAGCACTATCAGTTTGTGGCTCACCCGTTCGGGCTGCCCTCGGCACCAAGGGTATTCACCAAGATGTTGGCGGGTATAATGGCTTTTCTCAGGGCCCAGGGCATTCGCATTGTGCCGTATCTGGACAACCTTCTCATCACGGCATCCTCTCTCAGCCAGGCAGAGCTGGACACCAGGACGGTGGTGACATCGCTGGAGAGGTTCGGTTGGGTGATCAACTACCCCAAGTCTTCTCTCTCCCTGTCAAGGGAGGTTTCCTTTCTAGGCATGAATCTGGATACCATTAAGACCAGAGTGTTCCTGCCTCAGTCGACGGTGCAGATGGTTCAAGATCTGATACGTCTTCTTCTGTCCAACCCTCACCTGTCCGTCCGGCAAGGAATGAGGCTGGTGGGGTTGATGGTGGCCTCCTTCGAGGCAGTTCCCTTTGCTCAGTTTCACATGAGGCCTCCTCAACTTCATCTGTTAGCGGCATGGGACGGATGCCCTCTGTTTTTGGATCAGTCATTTGTGATGTCTCCCCTGGTTCGGCGGTCTCTTTAGTGGTGGCTGGAACCGAGGAATCTTCTGAGGGGCAGATCTTTTCTGGCCCCTTGTTGGGAGAAGGTCACCACGGATGCCAGACTGTCTGGCTGGGGGGGGGGGTTCTGAAAGGAACATCAGTTCCAGGGGCTGTGGGGTCCTCAAGAGGCTCACACCCCCATCAACATCTTGGAGCTGAGGGCTATCCGGTTGGTGCTGTTGCACTTGACGCATCACCTCCAATGCTTATCGGGTCAGGTTCGATCAGACTATCGGACGGCGGTCGCTTACATCAATCACCAAGGAGGGACTCGCAGCAGGAGTGCCCTCAGGGAAGTTTCTCTGATTCTTGCATGGGTCGAGAGCAATGTTCCATGCATCTTGGTGGTGTACATTCCAGGTGTGGAGAACATGGAAGCAGACTCCCTCAGAAGGGGGTCCTCTCCTCGAGGGGAATGGTCCCTTAACAACAAGGTATTTCTATCCATTTTGTCACAAGTGGGGTTTCCCGGAGGTGGATCTCTTTGCCTCCCGTCACAACCACAAGCTCCCTGTTTTTTTGTCTCTGTCTCAGGATCCTCTGGCTCTGGCAGTGGATGCCATGTCCCTTGCCTGGAGGGATCTGGGTCTCCTGTACATGTTTCCTCCCTTCTCCATGGTAGGCAGGGTGGTGTGCAAGCTAGTTTAAGAGGATGTGCCAGCAATTCTGGTGGCTCCAAGGATGCCAAGACGGGTGTGGTTCGCAGACGTCGTGCGGCTGGCGGTCAATCAGTTCAGGTTGCCCCTGTTTCCGGATCTGGTCACTCAGGGTCAGCTTTGTTACCCCAATTTACAAACGCTGGCTTTGACGGCGTGGCTGCTGAAACCTCTATTCTAAAAGATGAAAGTTTGTCTGATGCCGTGATCCAGACACTTGTTAGGGCTAGGAAGAAATCTTCCTCTAACATCTACTACAGGACTTGGCAGTCCTATATTGACTGGTGCGAGGCTAGGGCCTTGCCTTGTAGGGTGTTTTCGATTCCCAGGATTTTGGAGTTTCTTCAACACGGTTTGGACCTGGGTTTTCAGCTTAGTACCTCGAAATGGCAGGTCTCTGGCGGTTTTCTTTCAAAGGTCTTTTGCTCTCCACCCTTTGGTTAAGACTTTTTTTCCTGGGGGTCACTCATGTGCGGCCCCCTCGAAAGCCTTTGTTGCCTGTTTGGGACTTGAATTTGGTTCTTTCGGCTCTCCAGGGGCCTCCTTTTGAGCTGATGCAGGATATTGCACTTTCCTTTCTCACGCAAAAGGTTGCCTTTTTGGTGGCTATTACCTCTGTTCGATGTGTTTCTGAGTTGGCGGCTCTGCCTATTCAGGCCCCTTGCTTTGAAAGACATCAGGACAAGGTGGTCTTCCGTTTTAAGCCAGATTTCCTACCTAAAGTGGTCGCTGCCTTCCATCTCAATCAGGATGTGGTTCTCCCTTCCTTGTGTCCTAAGCCTAGCAATGACAAGGAGCGGGTCCTGCACTCTTTGGATGTTGTTCACTGTGTGACATACTATTTGGTGGCTACTTCTCCTTTCTGTAGGACGGACGCCTTGTTTGTGGTGCCCTCTGGGCTCAAGAAGGGTTTGGCGCCCGTCAAGTCTACCATTAGTAAATGGATATGTCTGGCCATTGTTGGGGCCTATACTGCCAAGGGGAGGGATCCCCCTTTTTAGATCACTGCTCATTCTACTCGTGCTGTTGGGGCTTCCTGGGCTTTTCAGCACCAGGCTTCTGTTGAACAAGTTTGTACAGCTGCTACTTGGTCTTCTGTTCATACCTTTTCCAAGATTTATAAGGTTGATGTGCGGGCCTCAGCGAATGCTGTTTTTGGCCGCAAAGTTCTGAAAGCTGTGGTGGTTTAATTTGTGCACTTTTGCCTGTTGGGATCCCCACCCTTTTTGGACACTGCTATTGGATGTCCCACGTGTAATTAATATTTCCGAAGCAGGGTGTGAGACATACTTGGAATAATACCATTTTGTGATTACTCACCTGTAAAATGGGTATTATAAGTATGTCTCACACCCTGTTTTGTCCCACCCTGAGTTGTATCTTGGATCCTCTATATGGTGATACTTTTTTCTCATAGATTTTATTTGCTCTTCCTGGTCCCCTTACTGCTTTCTTATACTGGGGAATGTGTAGGAGGTTCCAGGTATTTATGGACCGGGAGGGGCTTCTTTTTTCTAGTCATCTCTGCAGAAGTTCGCCCTCTACTGGACATAACCCACGTGTAATTAATATTTCCGAAGCAGGGTGTGAGACATACTTATAATACCCATTTTACAGGTGAGTAATCACAAAATGGTATTTTTAGTTGGTGGCAGACCTATAGGGAAAAGTATAGAGGTGGGGTATATGGGCAGTATAGGGGTATAACAGTCCATGGTTCTCTTATGTTCCTCTCAGTTGGTGGCAGGTGGAGACATATTGGGCAGTTATGAGGGATGAGGGTGGAAAGTCTCTGGAAGTAAGTGTCCCTGGTGGGTGAATATTTGCTGCAGTGTAGCAGGAAGGGGGCCTCATCCTCCAGGGCCCCCTGCTCACAGTGCCCCCCTGGCCCATTTCCATCTCCAGGCTATGGGCGCTCAGTCTATAGAGACTCAGGGTCTGCCTGTGTTTGGGGTGGCACAGCCTCTCCAGGTATGGGGCCATGGTGTAGTCTCTCTAGTGATTGGTAGACGGTAAGTTTCTGAGAGTTACTTATTTCTTTCTTCCAATCCTCTATATATTGCTCCTGGCAGCCCTCTATCGCCCCCTTTATTTGGGCTTTTGTCAGGGCATGTTGGGGGTTTTGGCTGGACAGGTGACTGACACTCAGTTGGAGGGCACAGGATTTGCTCTGGGCCCCATGGCTCAGGGAGGCTTTGTGGTGGTAGGAGTCGGGGCTGCTGCTCTGTATGTGCCCCCAAAATGACAGCACCCTCTTCTGCACCTGGAACCATAGTGGAAACCTGCCCAGCTCTGCCCGGCATGCCATGTTGGAGGTGCTGCGATGGACCTGGGGGAAATACTTGCAGAACTCCAGATGAAAGGTCTCTGTTGGGCTTGAGTCCCATTTTGACTGGTCTGGGTAAGAGATTGGGCCCCAAACCTCACTGCCATAAAGTAGGATTGGGGCAATGACCCCATCAAAGATCTTCATCCAGACCTTCACTGGTGGTTTGAGGTGGTACAGTCCCTTTCTGATAGCGTAGAAAGCTCTGCAGGCTTTTCCTTTCAGGGCCTCCATTGCTGGCTTAAAGATCCCTGATTGGTTAAGCTCCAGCCCCAAGTAGGTGTAGCTGCTGGTTTTCTCCAGTGCAGAGCCGTTTAATGTGAAGGAGGGAATGGAGGCTTTATTCTGACCCCTCTTCTGGAACACCATGACTTTGGTCTTCTTAGAATTGATGGATAGTGCCCATGGGGTGCTGAATTTTTCCAGTACTGCCAGGCTGTCTTGGAGACCTGTCTCTGTCAGGGACAGCAGCAGGAGGTCATTGGCGTACAACAGGAACTTCACCCCGCAGTCATGTAGGAGGAGGCCTGGTGCTGAGGAAGCATCCAGAGCTGCAGCCAGTTCCCATAGGCAGTGTGGCACCCCCCACCCCCCAGAAAGTCAATAATATGCAACTAAGTAGTCAAAATGTGTGTGTGTGTGTGTGTGTGTGTGTGTGTGTGTGTGTGTGTGTGTGTGTGTCTGTGTGTGTGTGTGTGTGTGTGTGTGTGTGTGTGTGTTACAAAAAATGTTCTTTCCCCACCCTCCCTCACACAGTAGGTACAGTATATTGTAATTTGTTTTATGTTGTGCAAATTGTTGTACCCCGTCTTTACTTTGTAACCTGCAATTTTCATTTCCCTCCAAGGCCACATGATGGCGCCAAATGATCAACAAATATCCTGCATCTTCAAGCGCATCTATACTCAGAGGGAAGTTTATATCTTCACCTTCTATCCCCAGCCCAGTGCCCCAAAACAGCCTGTTTCTTTTTTTTATCTCAGCCTTTGCTCAATCTCAATATTTATAAAAACACTAACAGGAAGTAGTATCATGGTGAATGGCTGCCATATGTTAATTAATGTTAATTATGTTAATTAATTCAGTTACAACTAAACTGCCACATAATGATAGTTAGGTTGAAATGCTCCCCATTGCTGAACTGTGTGGACTGTAACTGAATGTATTATTGCTGGAGCACATGAGGGGCGTGGCTGCTCAGCCAGGGAGAAATATGGCTGACTGAAACCAATTTGTGTTATGAATAATGGACAAAGGCTTTAGTAAAAAAATAAAATAAACAGGCTGTTTTTGGGCTCTGGGCTGGAGATGGAAGGTGATGACATAAACTTCCCTCTGAGGATGATATCATTCATGTGCGTATAAAGTGATGGCAGTATACCAGGGAGTTAAATATACTAGGGTGAAGAACGTATTGACGTGTGTTTTACAGACATCAATGACAATGCCACCTATCCATTCACTAGAGACCAGTGACATCACTGAGAATGCTGCCTATCCATTCACTAGAGACCAGTGACATCACTGAGAATGCCGCCTATCCATTCACTAGAGACCAGTGACATCACTGAGAATGCCTCCTATCCATTCACTAGAGACGAGTGACATCACTGAGAATGCTGCCTATTCATTCACTAGAGACCAGTGACATCACTGAGAATGCTGCCTATCCATTCACTAGAGACCAGTGACATCACTGAGAATGCCTCCTATCCATTCACTAGAGACGAGTGACATCACTGAGAATGCTGCCTATCCATTCACTAGAGACCAGTGACATCACTGAGAATGCTGACTATCCATTCACTAGAGACCAGTGACATCACTGAGAATGCCTCCTATCCATTCACTAGAGACGAGTGACATCACTGAGAATGCTGCCTATCCATTCACTAGAGACCAGTGACATCACTGAGAATGCTGCCTATCCATTCACTAGAGCCCAGTGACATCACTGAGAATGCTGCCTATCCATTCACTAGAGACTAGTGACATCACTGAGAATGCTGCCTATCCATTCACTAGAGACCAGTGACATCACTGAGAATACTGCCTATCCATTCACTAGAGACCAGTGACATCACTGAGAATGCTGCCTATCCATTCACTAGAGACCAGTGACATCACTGAGAATGCTGCCCATCCATTCACTAGAGACCAGTGACATTACTGAGAATGCTGCCTATCCATTCACTAGAGACCAGTGACATCACTGAGAATGCCGCCTATCCATTCACTAGAGACCAGTGACATCACTGAGAATGCTGCCTATCCATTCACTAGAGACCAGTGACATCACTGAGAATGCTGCCTATCTATTCACTAGAGACCAGTGACATCACTGAGAATGCTGCCTATCTATTCACTAGAGACCAGTGACATCACTGAGAATGCTGCCTATCCATTCACTAGAGACCAGTGACATCACTGAGAATGCTGCCTATCCATTCACTAGAGATCAGTGACATCACTGAGAATGCTGCCTATCCATTCACTAGAGACCAGTGACATCACTGAGAATACTGCCTATCCATTCACTAGAGACCAGTGACATCACTGAGAATGCCGCCTATCCATTCACTAGAGACCAGTGACATCACTGAGAATACTGCCTATCCATTCACTAGAGACCAGTGACATCACTGAGAATGCTGCCTATTCATTCACTAGAGACCAGAGACATCACTGAGAATGCTGCCTATCCATTCACTAGAGACCAGAGACATCACTGAGAATGCCGCCTATCCATTCACTAGAGACCAGTGACATCACTGAGAATGCTGCCTATCCATTCACTAGAGACTAGTGACATCACTGAGAATGCTGCCTATCCATTCACTAGAGACCAGTGACATCACTGAGAATACTGCCTATCCATTCACTAGAGACCAGTGACATCACTGAGAATGCTGCCTATCCATTCACTAGAGACCAGTGACATCACTGAGAATGCTGCCTATCCATTCACTAGAGACCAGTGACATTACTGAGAATGCTGCCTATCCATTCACTAGAGACCAGTGACATCACTGAGAATGCCGCCTATCCATTCACTAGAGACCAGTGACATCACTGAGAATGCTGCCTATCCATTCACTAGAGACCAGTGACATCACTGAGAATGCTGCCTATCTATTCACTAGAGACCAGTGACATCACTGAGAATGCTGCCTATCTATTCACTAGAGACCAGTGACATCACTGAGAATGCTGCCTATCCATTCACTAGAGACCAGTGACATCACTGAGAATGCTGCCTATCCATTCACTAGAGATCAGTGACATCACTGAGAATGCTGCCTATCCATTCACTAGAGACCAGTGACATCACTGAGAATACTGCCTATCCATTCACTAGAGACCAGTGACATCACTGAGAATGCCGCCTATCCATTCACTAGAGACCAGTGACATCACTGAGAATACTGCCTATCCATTCACTAGAGACCAGTGACATCACTGAGAATGCTGCCTATCCATTCACTAGAGACCAGTGACATCACTGAGAATGGAGCCTATTCATTCACTAGAGACCAGAGACATCACTGAGAATGCTGCCTATCCATTCACTAGAGACCAGAGACATCACTGAGAATGCCGCCTATCCATTCACTAGAGACCAGTGACATCACTGAGAATGCTGCCTATCCATTCACTAGAGACCAGTGACATCACTGAGAATGCTGCCTATCTATTCACTAGAGACCAGTGACATCACTGAGAATGCTGCCTATCCATTCACTAGAGACCAGTGACATCACTGAGAATGCTGCCTATCTATTCACTAGAGACCAGTGACATCACTGAGAATGCTGCCTATCCATTCACTAGAGACCAGTGACATCACTGAGAATGCTGCCTATCCATTCACTAGAGACCAGTGACATCACTGAGAATGCTATCCATTCACTAGAGACCAGTTACATTGCTGAGAATGCCGCCTATCCATTCACTAGAGACCAGTGACATCACTGAGAATGCTGCCTATCCATTCACTAGAGACCAGTGACATCACTGAGAATGCCGCCTATCCATTCACTAGAGACCAGTGACATCACTGAGAATGCCTCCTATCCATTCACTAGAGACGAGTGACATCACTGAGAATGCTGCCTATTCATTCACTAGAGACCAGTGACATCACTGAGAATGCTGCCTATCCATTCACTAGAGACCAGTGACATCACTGAGAATGCCTCCTATCCATTCACTAGAGACGAGTGACATCACTGAGAATGCTGCCTATCCATTCACTAGAGACCAGTGACATCACTGAGAATGCTGACTATCCATTCACTAGAGACCAGTGACATCACTGAGAATGCCTCCTATCCATTCACTAGAGACCAGTGACATCACTGAGAATGCTGACTATCCATTCACTAGAGACCAGTGACATCACTGAGAATGCCTCCTATCCATTCACTAGAGACCAGTGACATTACTGAGAATGCCGCCTATCCATTCACTAGAGACCAGTGACATCACTGAGAATGCTGCCTATCCATTCACTAGAGACCAGTGACATCACTGAGAATGCTGCCTATCCATTCACTAGAGCCCAGTGACATCACTGAGAATGCTGCCTATCCATTCACTAGAGACTAGTGACATCACTGAGAATGCTGCCTATCCATTCACTAGAGACCAGTGACATTACTGAGAATGCCGCCTATCCATTCACTAGAGACCAGTGACATCACTGAGAATGCTGCCTATCCATTCACTAGAGACCAGTGACATTACTGAGAATGCTGCCTATCCATTCACTAGAGACCAGTGACATCACTGAGAATGCCGCCTATCCATTCACTAGAGACCAGTGACATCACTGAGAATGCTGCCTATCCATTCACTAGAGACTAGTGACATCACTGAGAATGCAGCCTATCCATTCACTAGAGACCAGTGACATCACTGAGAATGCTGCCTATCCATTCGCTAGAGACCAGTGACATCACTGAGAATGCTGCCTGTCCATTCACTAGAGACCAGTGACATCACAGAGAATGCTGCCTATCCATTCACTAGAGACCAGTGACATCACTGAGAATGCTGCCTATCCATTCACTAGAGACCAGAGACATCACTGAGAATGCTGCCTATCCATTCACTAGAGACCAGTGACATCACTGAGAATGCCGCCTATCCATTCACTAGAGACCAGTGACATCACTGAGAATACTGCCTATCCATTCACTAGAGACCAGTGACATCACTGAGAATGCTGCCTATTCATTCACTAGAGACCAGAGACATCACTGAGAATGCTGCCTATCCATTCACTAGAGACCAGAGACATCACTGAGAATGCAGCCTATCCATTCACTAGAGACCAGAGACATCACTGAGAATGCCGCCTATCCATTCACTAGAGACCAGAGACATCACTGAGACTGCCGCCTATCCATTCACTAGAGACCAGTGACATCACTGAGAATGCTGCCTATCCATTCACTAGAGACCAGAGACATCACTGAGAATGCCGCCTATCCATTCACTAGAGACCAGAGACATCACTGAGACTGCCGCCTATCCATTCACTAGAGACCAGTGACATCACTGAGAATGCTGCCTATCCATTCACTAGAGACCAGTGACATCACTGAGAATGCTGCCTATCTATTCACTAGAGACCAGTGACATCACTGAGAATGCTGCCTATCCATTCACTAGAGACCAGTGACATCACTGAGAATACTGCCTATCCATTCACTAGAGCCCAGTGACATCACTGAGAATACAGCCTAACCATTCACTAGAGACCAGTGACATCACTGAGAATGCAGCCTATCCATTCACTAGAGACCAGTGAGATCACTGAGAATACTGCCTATCCATTCACTAGAGACCAGTGACATCACTGAGAATGCTGCCTATCCATTCACTAGAGACCAGTGACATCACTGAGAATACTGCCTATCCATTCACTAGAGACCAGTGACATCACTGAGAATGCTGCCTATCTATTCACTAGAGACCAGTGACATCACTGAGAATGCTGCCTATCCATTCACTAGAGACCAGTGACATCACTGAGAATGCTGCCTATCTATTCACTAGAGACCAGTGACATCACTGAGAATGCTGCCTATCCATTCACTAGAGACCAGTGACATCACTGAGAATGCTGCCTATCCATTCACTAGAGACCAATGACATTACTGAGAATGCTGCCTATCCATTCACTAGAGACCAGTGACATCACTGAGAATACTGCCTATCCATTTACTAGAGACCAGTGACATAACTGAGAATGCTGCCTATCCATTCACTAGAGACCAGTGACATCACTGAGAATACTGCCTATCCATTCACTAGAGACCAGTGACATCACTGAGAATGCTGCCTATCCATTCACTAGAGACCAGTTACATTGCTGAGAATGCCGCCTATCCATTCACTAGAGACCAGTTACATTGCTGAGACTGCCGCCTATCCATTCACTAGAGACCAGTGACATCACTGAGAATGCCTCCTATCCATTCACTAGAGACGAGTGACATCACTGAGAATGCTGCCTATTCATTCACTAGAGACCAGTGACATCACTGAGAATGCTGCCTATCCATTCACTAGAGACCAGTGACATCACTGAGAATGCCTCCTATCCATTCACTAGAGACGAGTGACATCACTGAGAATGCTGCCTATCCATTCACTAGAGACCAGTGACATCACTGAGAATGCTGACTATCCATTCACTAGAGACCAGTGACATCACTGAGAATGCCTCCTATCCATTCACTAGAGACGAGTGACATCACTGAGAATGCTGCCTATCCATTCACTAGAGACCAGTGACATCACTGAGAATGCTGCCTATCCATTCACTAGAGCCCAGTGACATCACTGAGAATGCTGCCTATCCATTCACTAGAGACTAGTGACATCACTGAGAATGCCGCCTATCCATTCACTAGAGACCAGTGACATTACTGAGAATGCCGCCTATCCATTCACTAGAGACCAGTGACATTACTGAGAATGCTGCCTATCCATTCACTAGAGACCAGTGACATCACTGAGAATGCTGCCTATCCATTCACTAGAAACCAGTGACATCACTGAGAATGCTGCCTATCCATTCACTAGAGACCAGTGACATCACTGAGAATGCTGCCTATCCATTCACTAGAGACCAGTGACATTACTGAGAATGCTGCCTATCCATTCACTAGAGACCAGTGACATCACTGAGAATGCCGCCTATCCATTCACTAGAGACCAGTGACATCACTGAGAATGCTGCCTATCCATTCACTAGAGACCAGTGACATCACTGAGAATGCTGACTATCCATTCACTAGAGACCAGTGACATCACTGAGAATGCCTCCTATCCATTCACTAGAGACGAGTGACATCACTGAGAATGCTGCCTATCCATTCACTAGAGACCAGTGACATCACTGAGAATGCTGCCTATCCATTCACTAGAGCCCAGTGACATCACTGAGAATGCTGCCTATCCATTCACTAGAGACTAGTGACATCACTGAGAATGCCGCCTATCCATTCACTAGAGACCAGTGACATTACTGAGAATGCCGCCTATCCATTCACTAGAGACCAGTGACATTACTGAGAATGCTGCCTATCCATTCACTAGAGACCAGTGACATCACTGAGAATGCTGCCTATCCATTCACTAGAAACCAGTGACATCACTGAGAATGCTGCCTATCCATTCACTAGAGACCAGTGACATCACTGAGAATGCTGCCTATCCATTCACTAGAGACCAGTGACATTACTGAGAATGCTGCCTATCCATTCACTAGAGACCAGTGACATCACTGAGAATGCCGCCTATCCATTCACTAGAGACCAGTGACATCACTGAGAATGCTGCCTATCCATTCACTAGAGACTAGTGACATCACTGAGAATGCAGCCTATCCATTCACTAGAGACCAGTGACATCACTGAGAATGCAGCCTATCCATTCACTAGAGACCAGTGACATCACTGAGAATGCTGCCTGTCCATTCACTAGAGACCAGTGACATCACAGAGAATGCTGCCTATCCATTCACTAGAGACCAGTGACATCACTGAGAATGCTGCCTATCCATTCACTAGAGACCAGAGACATCACTGAGAATGCTGCCTATCCATTCACTAGAGACCAGTGACATCACTGAGAATGCCGCCTATCCATTCACTAGAGACCAGTGACATCACTGAGAATACTGCCTATCCATTCCCTAGAGACCAGTGACATCACTGAGAATGCTGCCTATTCATTCACTAGAGACCAGAGACATCACTGAGAATGCTGCCTATCCATTCACTAGAGACCAGAGACATCACTGAGAATGCCGCCTATCCATTCACTAGAGACCAGTGACATCACTGAGAATGCTGCCTATTCATTCACTAGAGACCAGAGACATCACTGAGACTGCCGCCTATCCATTCACTAGAGACCAGTGACATCACTGAGAATGCTGCCTATCCATTCACTAGAGACCAGTGACATCACTGAGAATGCTGCCTATCTATTCACTAGAGACCAGTGACATCACTGAGAATGCTGCCTATCCATTCACTAGAGACCAGTGACATCACTGAGAATACTGCCTATCCATTCACTAGAGCCCAGTGACATCACTGAGAATACAGCCTAACCATTCACTAGAGACCAGTGACATCACTGAGAATGCAGCCTATCCATTCACTAGAGACCAGTGAGATCACTGAGAATACTGCCTATCCATTCACTAGAGACCAGTGACATCACTGAGAATGCTGCCTATCCATTCACTAGAGACCAGTGACATCACTGAGAATACTGCCTATCCATTCACTAGAGACCAGTGACATCACTGAGAATGCTGCCTATCTATTCACTAGAGACCAGTGACATCACTGAGAATGCTGCCTATCCATTCACTAGAGACCAGTGACATCACTGAGAATGCTGCCTATCTATTCACTAGAGACCAGTGACATCACTGAGAATGCTGCCTATCCATTCACTAGAGACCAGTGACATCACTGAGAATGCTGCCTATCCATTCACTAGAGACCAATGACATTACTGAGAATGCTGCCTATCCATTCACTAGAGACCAGTGACATCACTGAGAATACTGCCTATCCATTTACTAGAGACCAGTGACATAACTGAGAATGCTGCCTATCCATTCACTAGAGACCAGTGACATCACTGAGAATACTGCCTATCCATTCACTAGAGACCAGTGACATCACTGAGAATGCTGCCTATCCATTCACTAGAGACCAGTGACATCACTGAGAATGCTGCCTATCCATTCACTAGAGACCAGTGACATCACGTGACATCACTGAGAATGCCGCTTATCCATTCACTAGAGACCAGTGACATCACTGAGAATGCTGCCTATCCATTCACTAGAGACCAGTGACATCACTGAGAATGCTGCCTATCCATTCACTAGAGACCAGTGACATCACTGAGAATGCTGCCTATCCATTCACTAGAGACCAGTGACATCACTGAGAATGCTGCCTATCCATTCACTAGAGACCAGTGACATCACTGAGAATGCTGCCTATCCATTCACTAGAGACCAGTGACATCACTGAGAATACTTCCTATCCATTCACTAGAGACCAGTGACATCACTGAGAATGCTGCCTATCCATTCATTAGAGACCAGTGACATCACTGAGAATACTGCCTAACCATTCACTAGAGACCAGTGACATCACTGAGAATGCTGCCTATCCATTCACTAGAGATCAGTGACATCACTGAGAATTCCGCCTATCCATTCACTAGAAACCAGTGACATTACTGAGAATGCTGCCTATCCATTCACTAGAGACCAGTGACATCACTGAGAATGCTGCCTGTCCATTCACTAGAGACCAGTGACATCACTGAGAATGCTGCCTATCCATTCACTAGAGACCAGTGACATCACTGAGAATGCTGCCTATCCATTCACTAGAGACCAGTGACATCACTGAGAATGCTGCCTATCCATTCACTAGAGACCAGTGACATCACTGAGAATGCTGCCTGTCCATTCACTAGAGACCAGTGACATCACTGAGAATGCTGCCTATCCATTCACTAGAGACCAGTGACATCACTGAGAATGCTGCCTATCCATTCACTAGAGACCAGTGACATCACTGAGAATACTGCCTAACCATTCACTAGAGACCAGTGACATCACTGAGAATGCTGCCTATCCATTCACTAGAAACCAGTGACATTACTGAGAATGCCGCCTATCCATTCACTAGAGACCAGTGACATCACTGAGAATGCAGCCTATCCATTCACTAGAGACCAGTGACATTACTGAGAATGCTGCCTGTCCATTCACTAGAGACCAGTGACATCACTGAGAATGCAGCCTATCCATTCACTAGAGACCAGTGACATCACTGAGAATGCAGCCTATCCATTCACTAGAAACCAGTGACATTACTGAGAATGCTGCCTGTCCATTCACTAGAGACCAGTGACATCACTGAGAATGCAGCCTATCCATTCACTAGAGACCAGTGACATCACTGAGAATGCTGCCTATCCATTCACTAGAGACCAGTGACATCACTGAGAATGCTGCCTATCCATTCACTAGAAACCAGTGACATTACTGAGAATGCTGCCTGTCCATTCACTAGAGACCAGTGACATCACTGAGAATGCAGCCTATCCATTCACTAGAGACCAGTGACACCACTGAGAATGCAGCCTATCCATTCACTAGAGACCAGTGACCTCACTGAGAATGCAGCCTATCCATTCACTAGAGACCAGTGACATCACTGAGAATGCAGCCTATCCATTCACTAGAGACCAGTGACATCACTGAGAATGCTGCCTATCCATTCACTAGAGACCAGTGACATCACTGAGAATGCTGCCTATCCATTCACTAGAGGGCAGTGATATCACTGAGAATGCTGCCTATCCATTCACTAGAGACCAGTGACATCACTGAGAATGCCGCCTATCCATTCACTAGAGACCAGTGACATCACTGAGAATGCTGCCTATCCATTCACTAGAGACCAGTGACATCACTGAGAATACTGCCTATCCATTCACTAGAGACCAGTGACATCACTGAGAATGCTGCCTATCCATTCACTAGAGACCAGTGACATCACTGAGAATGCTGCCTATCCATTCACTAGAGACCAGTGACATCACTGAGAATGCAGCCTATCCATTCACTAGAGACCAGTGACATCACTGAGAATACTGCCTGTCCATTCACTAGAGACCAGTGACATCACTGAGAATACTGCCTATCCATTCACTAGAGATCAGTGACATCACTGAGAATTCCGCCTATCCATTCACTAGAGACCAGTGACATCACTGAGAATGCTGCCTATCCATTCACTAGAAACCAGTGACATTACTGAGAATGCTGCCTGTCCATTCACTAGAGACCAGTGACATCACTGAGAATGCAGCCTATCCATTCACTAGAGACCAGTGACACCACTGAGAATGCAGCCTATCCATTCACTAGAGACCAGTGACATCACTGAGAATGCAGCCTATCCATTCACTAGAGACCAGTGACATCACTGAGAATACTGCCTGTCCATTCACTAGAGACCAGTGACATCACTGAGAATACTGCCTATCCATTCACTAGAGACCAGTGACATCACTGAGAATGCTGCCTATCCATTCACTAGAGACCAGTGACATTACTGAGAATACTGCCTATCCATTCACTAGAGACCAGTGACATCACTGAGAATGCTGCCTATCCATTCACTAGAGACCAGTGACATCACTGAGAATGCTGCCTATCCATTCACTAGAGACCAGTGACATTACTGAGAATACTGCCTATCCATTCACTAGAGACCAGTGACATCACTGAGAATGCTGCCTATCCATTCACTAGAGACCAGTGACATCACAGAGAATGCCGCCTATCCATTCACTAGAGACCAGTGACATCACAGAGAATGCTGCCTATCCATTCACTAGAGACCAGTGACATCACTGAGAATGCCTCCTATCCATTCACTAGAGACCAGTGACATCACTGAGAATACAGCCTAACCATTCACTAGAGACCAGTGACATCACTGAGAATACAGCCTAACCATTCACTAGAGACCAGTGACATCACTGAGAATACAGCCTAACCATTCACTAGAGACCAGTGACATCACTGAGAATGCAGCCTATCCATTCACTAGAGACCAGTGAGATCACTGAGAATACTGCCTATCCATTCACTAGAGACCAGTGACATCACTGAGAATGCTGCCTATCCATTCACTAGAGACCAGTGACATCACTGAGAATGCTGCCTATCCATTCACTAGAGACCAGTGACATCACTGAGAATGCTGCCTATCCATTCACTAGAGACCAGTGACATCACTGAGAATACTGCCTATCCATTCACTAGAGACCAGTGGCATCACTGAGAATGCTGCCTATCCATTCACTAGAGATCAGTGACATCACTGAGAATACTGCCTATCCATTCACTAGAGACCAGTGACATTACTGAGAATACTGCCTATCCATTCACTAGAGACCAGTGACATCACTGAGAATGCTGCCTATCCATTCACTAGAGACCAGTGACATCACTGAGAATGCTGCCTATCCATTCACTAGAGACCAGTGACATCACAGAGAATGCTGCCTATCCATTCACTAGAGACCAGTGACATCACAGAGAATGCTGCCTATCCATTCACTAGAGACCAGTGACATCACTGAGAATGCTGCCTATCCATTCACTAGAGACCAGTGACCTCACTGAGAATGCTGCTTATCCCTTCACTAGAGATCAGTGACATCACTGAGAATGCTGCCTATCCATTCACTAGAGACCAGTGACATCACTGAGAATGCTGCCTATCCAATCACTAGAGACCAGTGACATCACTGAGAATGCTGCCTATCTATTCACTAGAGACCAGTGACATCACTGAGAATGCCGCCTATCCATTCACTAGAGACCAGTGACATCACTGAGAATGCTGCCTATCCATTCACTAGAGACCAGTGACATCACTGAGAATGCCGCCTATCCATTCACTAGAGACCAGTGACATCACTGAGAATGCCGCCTATCCATTCACTAGAGACCAGTGACATCACTGAGAATGCCGCCTATCCATTCACTAGAGACCAGTGACATCACTGAGAATGCTGCCTATCCATTCACTAGAGACCAGTGACATCACTGAGAATGCCGCCTATCCATTCACTAGAGACCAGTGACATCACTGAGAATGCAGCCTATCCATTCACTAGAGACCAGTGACATCACTGAGAATGCAGCCTATCCATTCACTAGAGCCCAGTGACATCACTGAGAATACTTCCTATCCATTCACTAGAGACCAGTGACATCACTGAGAATGCTGCCTATCCATTCATTAGAGACCAGTGACATCACTGAGAATGCTGCCTATCCATTCATTAGAGACCAGTGACATCACTGAGAATGCTGCCTATCCATTCACTAGAGATCAGTGACATCACTGAGAATGCCGCCTATCCATTCACTAGAGACCAGTGACATTACTGAGAATGCAGCCTATCCATTCACTAGAGACCAGTGACATCACTGAGAATGCTGCCTATCCATTCACTAGAGACCAGTGACATTACTGAGAATGCTGCCTAACCATTCACTAGAGACCAGTGACATCACTGAGAATGCCGCCTGTCCATTCACTAGAGACCAGTGACATCACTGAGAATGCTGCCTATCCATTCACTAGAGAGCAGTGACATCACTGAGAATGCCGCCTATCCATTCACTAGAGACCAGTGACATCACTGAGAATGCAGCCTATCCATTCACTAGAGACCAGTGACATCACTGAGAATGCAGCCTATCCATTCACTAGAGCCCAGTGACATCACTGAGAATACTTCCTATCCATTCACTAGAGACCAGTGACATCACTGAGAATGCTGCCTATCCATTCATTAGAGACCAGTGACATCACTGAGAATGCTGCCTATCCATTCACTAGAGACCAGAGACATCACTGAGAATGCTGCCTATCCATTCATTAGAGACCAGTGACATCACTGAGAATACTTCCTATCCATTCACTAGAGACCAGTGACATCACTGAGAATGCTGCCTATCCATTCATTAGAGACCAGTGACATCACTGAGAATGCTGCCTATCCATTCACTAGAGATCAGTGACATCACTGAGAATGCCGCCTATCCATTCACTAGAGACCAGTGACATCACTGAGAATGCTGCCTATCCATTCACTAGAGACCAGTGACATTACTGAGAATGCTGCCTAACCATTCACTAGAGACCAGTGACATCACTGAGAATGCCGCCTGTCCATTCACTAGAGACCAGTGACATCACTGAGAATGCTGCCTATCCATTCACTAGAGACCAGTGACATTACTGAGAATGATGCCTATCCATTCACTAGAGACCAGTGACATCACTGAGAATACTGCCTATCCATTCACTAGAGACCAGTGACATCACTGAGAATACTGCCTATCCATTCACTAGAGACCAGTGACATTACTGAGAATGCAGCCTATCCATTCACTAGAGACCAGTGACATTACTGAGAATGCTGCCTATCCATTCACTAGAGACCAGTGACATCACTGAGAATACTGCCTATCCATTCACTAGAGACCAGTGACATCACTGAGAATACTGCCTATCCATTCACTAGAGACCAGTGACATTACTGAGAATGCAGCCTATCCATTCACTAGAGACCAGTGACATCACTGAGAATGCCGCCTATCCATTCACTAGAGACCAGTGACATCACTGAGAATGCCGCCTATCCATTCACTAGAGCCCAGTGACATCACTGAGAATGCTGCCTATCCATTCACTAGAGACCAGTGACATTACTGAGAATACTGCCTATCCATTCACTAGAGACCAGTGACATTACTGAGAATGCAGCCTATCCATTCACTAGAGACCAGTGACATCACTGAGAATGCTGCCTATCCATTCACTAGAGACCAGTGACATCACTGAGAATGCTGCCTATCCATTCACTAGAGACCAGTGACATCACTGAGAATGCTGCCTATCCATTCACTAGAGACCAGTGACATCACTGAGAATGCCGCCTATCCATTCACTAGAGACCAGTGACATCACTGAGAATGCAGCCTATCCATTCACTAGAGACCAGTGACATCACTGAGAATGCTGCCTATCCATTCACTAGAGACCAGTGACATCACTGAGAATGCCGCCTATCCATTCACTAGAGACCAGTGACATCACTGAGAATGCTGCCTATCCATTCACTAGAGACCAGTGAGATCACTGAGAATGCTGCCTATCCATTCACTAGAGACCAGTGACATCACTGAGAATGCTGCCTATCCATTCACTAGAGACCAGTGACATCACTGAGAATGCCGCCTATCCATTCACTAGAGACCAGTGACATCACTGAGAATGCAGCCTATCCATTCACTAGAGACCAGTGAGATCACTGAGAATGCTGCCTATCCATTCACTAGAGACCAGTGACATCACTGAGAATGCTGCCTATCCATTCACTAGAGACCAGTGACATCACTGAGAATGCTGCCTATCCATTCACTAGAGACCAGTGACATCACTGAGAATGCCGCCTATCCATTCACTAGAGACCAGTGACATCACTGAGAATGCCGCCTATCCATTCACTAGAGACCAGTGACATCACTGAGAATGCTGCCTATCCATTCACTAGAGACCAGTGACATCACTGAGAATGCTGCCTATCCATTCACTAGAGACCAGTGACATCACTGAGAATGCCGCCTATCCATTCACTAGAGAGCAGTGACATCACTGAGAATACTGCCTATCCATTCACTAGAGACCAGTGACATCACTGAGAATACTGCCTATCCATTCACTAGAGACCAGTGACATCACTGAGAATGCCGCCTATCCATTCACTAGAGACCAGTGACATCACTGAGAATGCTGCCTATCCATTCACTAGAGACCAGTGACATCACTGAGAATGCTGCCTATCCATTCACTAGAGACCAGTGACATCACTGAGAATACTGCCTATCCATTCACTAGAGACCAGTGACATCACTGAGAATGCCGCCTATCCATTCACTAGAGACCAGTGACATCACTGAGAATACTGCCTATCCATTCACTAGAGACCAGTGACATTACTGAGAATGCAGCCTATCCATTCACTAGAGATCAGTGAGATCACTGAGAATACTGCCTATCCATTCACTAGAGACCAGTGACATCACTGAGAATGCTGCCTATCCATTCACTAGAGCCCAGTGACATCACTGAGAATGCTGCCTATCCATTCACTAGAGACTAGTGACATCACTGAGAATGCTGCCTATCCATTCACTAGAGACCAGTGACATTACTGAGAATGCTGCCTATCCATTCACTAGAGATCAGTGAGATCACTGAGAATACTGCCTATCCATTCACTAGAGCCCAGTGACATCTCTGAGAATGCAGCCTATCCATTCACTAGAGACCAGTGACATCACTGAGAATGCTCCCTATCCATTCACTAGAGACCAGTGACATCACTGAGAATGCTGCCTATCCATTCACTAGAGACCAGTGACATCACTGAGAATGCTGCCTATCCATTCACTAGAGACCAGTGACATCACTGAGAATGCTGCCTATCCATTCACTAGAGACCAGTGACATTACTGAGAATGCTGCCTGTCCATTCACTAGAGACCAGTGACATCACTGAGAATGCTGCCTATCCATTCACTAGAGACCAGTGACATCACTGAGAATGCAGCCTATCCATTCACTAGAGACCAGTGACATCACTGAGAATGCTGCCTATCCATTCACTAGAGAGCAGTGACATCACTGAGAATGCCGCCTATCCATTCACTAGAGACCAGTGAGATCACTGAGAATACTGCCTATCCATTCACTAGAGACCAGTGACATCACTGAGAATGCAGCCTATCCATTCACTAGAGACCAGTGACATCACTGAGAATACTGCCTATCCATTCACTAGAGACCAGTGACATCACTGAGAATGCAGCCTATCCATTCACTAGAGACCAGTGACATCACTGAGAATACTGCCTATCCATTCACTAGAGACCAGTGACATCACTGAGAATGCTGCCTATCCATTCACTAGAGATCAGTGACATCACTGAGAATACTGCCTATCCATTCACTAGAGACCAGTGACATCACTGAGAATGCAGCCTATCCATTCACTAGAGACCAGTGACATCACTGAGAATGCTGCCTATCCATTCACTAGAGACCAGTGACATCACTGAGAATGCCGCCTATCCATTCACTAGAGACCAGTGACATCACAGAGAATGCTGCCTATCCATTCACTAGAGACCAGTGACATCACTGAGAATGCAGCCTATCCATTCACTAGAGACCAGTGAGATCACTGAGAATACTGCCTATCCATTCACTAGAGACCAGTGACATCACTGAGAATGCTGCCTATCCATTCACTAGAGATCAGTGACATCACTGAGAATGCTGCTTATCCATTCACTAGAGAGCAGTGACATCACTGAGAATGCTGCCTATCCATTCACTAGAGACCAGTGACATCACTGAGAATACTGCCTATCCATTCACTAGAGACCAGTGACATCACTGAGAATGCTGCCTATCCATTCACTAGAGACCAGTGACATCACTGAGAATGCTGCCTATCCATTCACTAGAGACCAGTGACATCACTGAGAATACTGCCTATCCATTCACTAGTGCCATCACTGAAATGAGCCTGATTTCTGCCTTCAGCTGGTGTGTAGGCGCTCACAGATGTTCAGGCTTTATAGATGTAATTGTTATGTTTCGCACTGTTGTGAGCAAGTCCTCCCCTGTGGATTAGTCTTCCGCTGGCTCCTGGAATTGAGCCGGGTGTTTTTTAGCCTTGTCTGGGCAGGTCATTGGCCCTTTGCTCCCCCCACCATCCAATTTATCGGAAATCAGCTGCTTTATACCCAACTGCTCCCTGGTCTTGTGAAATCACGGACATCCCCGCAGCCTGGTGAGCCCCTCCCAACTTTCCTCTCTGCACTGTAGAATTCGCCCTTAAAGGGAAACTATGGCTGTCAGTCAGTATTGCTGGCTGTCATGTTTCCCTATTAGCTAAGCTGCAGCCCCCTCCTGTAGAGCTTCTCTCACTGTTGGCCGCTGGGGGACTCCAAAGTTCAGAATTTCAACCAAACTTTCTTTTTCACTGCATTCATGATTGGAGGTTTTGCGATTCCCAGGATGAGAGGGAGACGGGCGCTCCAGCATCATATACGGCTGGATTTACATCTGCTGCAGACTATCCGAACTATCACTTCTCGCCCAGCCAGCTTGCAGAGCTAGGGGACAGACCAGACATGGGCTGCAGGTCAGTACCTACTGCTTCTTCACCTCTAAGGGGTTAAGCTTTCAAGAGACTAATTTTCTGCAATCAAAAGTGAGTCTCCCATAATACAGCTACTAATCCCTGGAGGACCACAATAGGAATCTATTGTTTAGGACCTTGCCAGATCTACCCCAACCAGCAGCGGCCAATTAACTCTATAGCCCCAACATTCTTCACCTTATAGCCTCTTGTTGATTGTTGGTAGCCGCTTGATGGTAATCTCCTCCATGGCAATAGAATCAAAGACTTGGGTTAAATCACCAAGGTGCCCAAGGGTGAGAGCTGAGCTATGCAGGGAAGAATGCATTTCCTTGCTCTGCTTGTCATGTTGGGATTTTAGGGTCAAGAAAGAATCACATGTGACCATAGCACAAGATGGTGCATTAGTACTTGTAGCTTGTTTCAGCTGATTGATCTCACTCAGTTGCAGCACCGCGGGATCTTTTAGTATTGATCACTGAAAGAAGCTAATAAGGATATGGATCAACCCTATATACTATACTTACAATGAGCAAAATTAAATTAGCCTGTTTTCTGCTCTCCCCAGTCTGGCTGTCAGATGTTGCATCATTCATCCAGCCTGCTTTATATTTCTTAATAAATCCTGGTGAACTTTATTCCTTCTGGGCCTGCTCAGCAGCAGAAGATAACTCATCCATGCATGTCTCAATGTCTCAGTCTCAGAGAAGATTAATTTTGGGTGAATGAAAGATGCAGCCCTTGACAGCCATGCAAGGGGCAAGCAGAAAACAGGCTCTTTTAACCCCTTGTCTGGAATGGCTTTTTAGTCCTCTAGACCCATCCCCTTGTTTGCAATAAAAAAGATGCTGAGGACGATGCGCCCTATAGATTCAGCTCCTTGTTAGCAGTGAATGAAGCTGTTAAGTACCATTAACTTAAATGGACTTAGCTACTTGTTAGCTACAAGAGTCTGCCAAATTCAATTAGACCTATAGACTTAGCTCCTTGCCATCTATAAGAGAATCTGCCTTGGAGGAATAATGACCCATTGCCACAGAACTATTAAGGAACGAATATTCATTAAAGCCAACACAATCAACACAATCAAGTGAAATATCTGCTGCAATCCAGCGATAAACCAGAAACTTTTCATTGGTGAAGTGTCTTATCGTTTTGGCTGACATAAAACTTCTAATGTGTCGCATTAACATCGGCATGTGGAAACCAAAATTTACTACAAAGATCTTAATAACAATTGTTTAACAAATATTTACCAAAAAATAGTCCACATGTGAATTAAAGTATTTCTCTTGCATACAAGTCGTACGATCATTCGGTCACTTTTGTGGAAATGGGCTTTAAAGGAGCACTACCGTGAAAAAAATGGGCCAATGTAAAAAATCCCTTTAAATATGCTGGATAGAGGGGGAGGGGTCGCTCAGATAACTTGCATCATAAAATATCCAGCCAGGTTTGTTTTTTTTATTTTGATGGCATCTGGATCTGTCACCCCTGATAGACTACACCTGTCACCCCTGGATTTTATTCCTACCATGGGCGAATAAACCACAATCTTGACAAGAGTTTTATTTAGTTCGGGTACATAATTGACCCCCTCCTCTCATTAGCCAACATTTTTATTTGGATTTTTAATAATAAACAATTTCACGGTAGTGCTCCTTTAAGGCGAGCACTAAAAGAAGCTTTCAAAGATGATTAACCCTCTAGACCAGGGTTTACCAACCTTTTTGTTCAAGTATCACTTTCCATTTTATGATTATATCAAGTACCACCTGGAGCGTTGTCAGTCACATAAAACCGTAGTCAAAACACCAAAATCAGTGATTGAATGACACTAATGAGTGAGGCAACTTTTATGGTTATTTATGGTGCAAACCATGTTGAGTGAAGTATAGATGGCAGCAGATATGGTACTCCAGTACAGGTCAGTCTGCAGCCCTGTGAGGATCTCGAGTACCACCAGTTGTACTAGTACCAGCTTTTGGGAACCCCTGCTCTAGACCACTGGTTGTCAACCTGTGGTATCTGTACCCAAGGGGGTGCAATGGGATGTTTGGGGTGCACTAACAACAGGAGTCTGGGTCTATTAAATATTATTTGACCAGTAAAACATTATTCTTTTTTGCTTTCTAAAGTGTCATGATGCTTGTG
The DNA here is from genome assembly GCA_027917425.1 of Gastrophryne carolinensis. NCBI lineage: Eukaryota > Metazoa > Chordata > Amphibia > Anura > Microhylidae > Gastrophryne > Gastrophryne carolinensis. The sequence goes on from CM051235.1 coordinate 487,437,596, forward strand.
GCCTACCTATTTTGGTCAAATGTATGTGTGATCCCCCTCTTTGGAGGTACTCTGTTGAAACTTCTTGTCTCTAGGGGGTACTTGGTCTAAAAAGTTAGAGAACCACTGCTCCAGACTCTTTTTCCCTTGTTCAGCAGGTGGCTTCTCCTGGCTTTCCTGGGCTGCGTGACCTCAGATTCGTCTTCTTTGTTTGGGGAGATTACATCCCCTAACTACCCTCAGGGGTATCCCAACAATGCCAAACAATCCTGGGACGTGCAGGTGCCAGAAGGCTATGGTATCCGCTTGTACTTCATTCACCTGGACATCGAGCCTTCTGATGGGTGCGAGTATGACTTTCTACAGGTACGATCAGGGTGGTCTGTGCTCACACATATTGTATGGACACATTTAGGTTAATGTTATCTCTAAGCAAACTCAATCACCCCAAAATTTATTCTTTTTACCCTAAGAGCATAAGTTGCCCTCCCATGATCTTTTGTATGTTTTTAAATAAAGCTGAACGTAGGCTTTTATGGGTTAGGTGTGTAAGGCTGCCACCTGTCCTCTGTTGTCTGTCCACATCTTTACTTCCTTCTGCAACGTGGATGTGCGAGCATTCTCAGACACGGTGTTTGGGAAAAAAGGTTTTTCAGATGGCCTTCCAGTCCAAGGCTAGGGTCTGATTTGTCATTGCTAATCTGAAGTTGGCACTTATTGCACAGTGGCTCCTGTGGTTTATGGGATTCCCTTGTTGTAATGTTTTCCGCCCTTAAGGTCTGCTTTGAACATTCCAATCAAAAAGATCACAGGATGGACAACTTGGTAGTCCTAATAAACAATAAACACATTGGCAGGGAAAATACCATTTTGTACTTTGTACTGTTCAATGATTTTCTTTAGTTGTCCTGTCCCGGGATACTTGATCTGCTCAGGGTTGTCTTTGACAAGATGACTTTGTATTGGCTGTTGAGGTTCTCCGGCCTTGTTGTTTGTTGTTATATGATCATTCTTCCAGAGACCTAGTCTAGACAGCTAGACAGTCACAGGTTTATCTCTGCTCTCTGCCTACCAGCTACATGCAATACCCAATGGTAAGGATCAGTGTCTCTGTATAAACAATTAAGGGGAAAATCCATTTTACAGGTAGATACAAACATACCATTATCTCATGTGGAGAGACCCCCACGCTCCTCTTTTTCCAGGTCATCATTGGAGATGTGGCACAGGACACACTGTGTGGCCATGGCCTAGCCGAAGCCCCAGGAAAGCCGGTAAATGAGAGGTACTACCACACAACCAGGCTGAAATTGCTCTTCACATCTGACTTCTCCAACCAGGAGAGATACACGGGATTTGCCGCCTACTACGTGGCTGTAGGTAGGTCCTGCTGTGAAAGCTGCTCTTTTCCAGGTCCATCTATGTAGAAGCTGTTCCTCTATAGATCTGGACCGGAAACACATTTTGGATACATCAGTCTAGTACTGGGTAGAACCTTTTAAGTATTATCAGTGTTCTAGAGATTGCCTGGAGGGGTCACCTACCCATCAGTAAATAAATTGACCTAATTAGATCGGCGGACCATACTGATATGGTGGACCATGTGGGACCTGGTACCAGAATGATGGACCTTAAAGGGCCCATGCTGGATGCCAGGGGCTGCATCTTCTATTCACCAGCACTTTGCAGCACCTGACAGCCAGGACGGGGAGAGCAAAAAACAAGCTAATTTAAGCATTTGCCTGGAATTTCCCTTTAATAATTGGCTCAACATATCCACTACTGTTTGGTATAAAAACTATCTAAATATCTTTATTATCAGGTCCACCTATCTAGGAATAGGTTTACCCCTTCTAACTGATCTGGATACCCTTCAGTCGGTATGCCTGTCTGGTACTATGAGGACCATCTTTTTAAGGTCAATCTTTCTTGTATCAACTGGACCCAATTTTTGACCAGGTCCACCTAGCTATTATTAGTATGGTCTGCCCATCTAGCAGTTCTAAATTATGTGCTTCCATTTAGTATTGTGCATAACTTTGGTTATCACCTTCACCTAAACGAATGCTGAACTTCCCAGAGATCTAGTATTGGATAGTACACTCTCTGTTGGGTGTCTTATTGAGGCTCACTTTGTTTAGTCCACCTATTTAGCATCAGGTACAGATCTAGTATTGGATAGTACACTCTCTGTTGGGTGTCTTATTGAGGCTCACTTTGTTTAGTCCACCTATTTAGCATCAGGTAGGGCCCCTTTTATTAGAGACACCTCTTGGGAAGACTCTCTTAAACAGCCATTAGATCTCTCTCTATGTCATCTATTGGAATCACTTGTATTGGGACTACCTGTTTAGTTGTAGTAGGGGTAGAATTATAGTGCAGGACCCTATTTGTTCCTACTTCATACTAAACAGTAATTCCAGTTTTGAATCTACCCATCTAATACTAGATAGACCTTAATTTAGTAGATCTGGCTATTGGGTCCATCTGCTTATTACTATGTACCCCCCCCCCTTTGCTCTGTTACCAGGAAGAACCTCTATTTAAGGTCCATCTATCAATAATTACCTCTAGCTAATGTGGGCCCGCGTTTATCCCAAGAGTAAATGGTGTTTTAATGCTCTTCAATTATGAACCTCCACTAGTGCAAATTAAAGAGGAACAACAAATTGGAATTTCACTTTCCTGTGTGTGTTTTTCCTCCGTGTGGTGGCATCACAAATTGGGATGCCCCTCTGTGAGTATCCCCCTCCCAGGTTGCCCCACACACTCACCTTCCTCCCGTTCCCACAGTGACTCGGACGGGAACAAGTGCGCTAAGTGTCTGAGCACTCGCTGACGGCTAAGCACCCAAGTAGCGCTGAAGAAAGGCGAGTGCACCGCCAGCCACATCCCCTGCTCACCTTGCGCCCGTGATGTGCTTGCGCTGCTGATCCAGAAAGGCCAGGTGCAGGCGTGGCTAAGGGTGGGCAGGGATGCGACTGCAGCGTAGAAACTCGGGAGTGAGGGCTCAGGAGATGGTGAGTGGGTCTGGGCATCTGGGGGTTTCACACTGGACAGGAACTCGGACAGCCCAGGTGGCTTTTAGATCTCCAGGGCCTTCGAAGGTCCTCTTTTACTGGTAACTCCTAATGTGGTGTTATTTATTTTTGTCTATCTTTCCTTCAAAGACATCAACGAGTGTGAAGATTATTCACTTAACCCCTGCTCGCATTTCTGCAACAATTACATTGGAGGCTACTTTTGCTCCTGTCCCCCCGAATATGACCTGCAGGAAGATCACCACACCTGTGGAGGTAAGTGCTCTGCTAAAGAATATTATGAATTTTTGGGCGTGGACCATATGGGGGTCACACCATAGATACCAGCCATTCATGGACTTTGGCCTGTAATTATTTGCTGTCATTATTGACTCAATCTTGTTCTTTGACTGAGTTTAACTATCTCTTGGAATGAAGCCAAGTGGTATGGCCTTTAACTTCTAGCCTAGATAGTTCGACCTAGTCTATAGCTTTGCTGTGTTTTAATTCAGTTTGTCTACTAAAACTAGTGCGTGTAGGTCATTAAAGGAGCAGTATCGCGAAATTTGCATTAAAAAAGATAAATAATTAAATAGCCACACAATAGCTTCTAACATGTGTATAAATAATCTGGCGATAGAAATAGGAAAAAATATCTGCCTTTCTTTTAAATTGTATAATGACAATGGCTCAGTCCATTTGCTGAATAGGGGGATCTGCTGGGTTGTATTTAGGGAGCTGCTTCATTTAGCCCATTGGTCTCCTAGCAACACTTTACCTCAGAGGCTGACACTGTAATCAGTGGTAACGGCTGTGTGTGTGTGAGGTGCTGCTTTTGTTATGAGACCAGGTGACTCAAATGGGTGAAATCTATACAAAATAAACTAAACTGAAATTCTTCTTTGAATGACTGTGCAGGAAAATCTAAAGGTATTAAAGTGGAACAAAACCCTGAGTGGCCAACCCTGAAGTCTATAAGACCCGGCCATTGACCTTGCCCCTTGGGCATTCTAAATCAGTATGCCCACTGTGTGAAACGACCCCTGGATAACCACAGATCCCCCCATTTTTCTGGCGCACTCACGCAGATAGTCATTTAGACAGGCCGGGCGGCCAGGAAGGTTACTGCTCAGGCTCCCCATCTGCGTGCAAACAGAGCTGATTGGATGAGAGCCCGCGCATGCGCTGTGGGACAGGGAAAGGTACGTTTTCACAGGTGAACTTGGGGATTTCACATATCAGGGCATCCGAAGTCGGGATGCCCCTAGGGGCACAAAACAAAACTCCAGATAGTGAAAATCCTGGGTTGGGCTTTGCTCAAAACACACAAAGCTGAAAGAAAGATCATATGGAAAAAAGAAAAATAAGAATATGAAAGAGAAAATGGTAAACTGAAAGATTCTGCAGCAGAGCCAATATGAAGGGAAAACTGTCAAAATCAGCTAAATGACTTCTAGAGCTTTTCTCTCTGTTTTAGATATATAAGTTCTGGCCAGGCAATGTTGCAATGTTGTTATCTTATGCTGGACTGCTGCCAGCACTGAACAGCTGATACTTTGTTACATTGTTTCACCCCTCTACTCAGTGTGGAACAGGCCAGAGTGTCAGGGCCCGACACTCAGAAGACATAAACATGAGCTATTAGTCTCCAGCTGCACAACACAGACATCATTTTTTTCTAAATTTGTAATTCTTACTCCAACACTTACCTACATTCAAAGTACCATTTAAATATAAGTCACCAAGAAAAATTTGCGATACTGCTCCTTTAAGGTGCCTGATGCGGACCATTTCTGGAGACCAGGTCATGGCCTATGTGACCTCAAACTCACATTGCTCAATTTGGGGCCTCCGTTCACAAAAGGAGAGTTTGGAGTGGGAATGTAAATGCATCCACATTTTTAAATCGATGACCTGTGGGCTAACAGGGATAATAATTTTATGTGTCATTATGACGTGGATTGAATAGACTGGACTCATCACAAGGTCTGACACAGACTGTCTGGGCTGATGTGAGAGCAATACAAATTCCAAACATTCTCTCTCCCCCTCTCATTCTCAGCCCACCATTAATTGTCATAATCCCCCTGATGTTATCTCACAGCTTACAATGTTACGACTTTGCTATTTTTCATGTGTGTCAGTAGAAAAACACTTGTGACTCCTTTGTAGTTTTCTGTATAAATGTATCTAAGATCTATATAATGCCTGAAGAAGAAGCTTGAATTGCTTCTAAAGCTTGCAATTTCAATCTTATTGAGTTAGCCAATAAATGGGATTACTTCCTCTGCAAATAACATTGATAAGTTCTGAAGCTTTATGTCATGCCCAGGTAAATTAAATCACTGGGCACTAAAGGTGGTTTGTGATTTACCTGACTTAAGGATTGTGACTCAGGACAGGGTGGCGGCTCTCAGCCAGTCAGCCAATTCCTCCCTGGAGGCCATAGTCATTGGTCACTGTCTGGGAACAGGGGAACTAGGCAACTGTCTGGGAACAGATGGCCAAAAGACAGACAACCCACCTGTACCACCAAAGAGGCAAGCTGCAGACCACACGGGGCATGAGAGGTCCGGTACTTAACGAAGAGCCCGTAACCAACCCAGTTTTTCAGCAGCGCTCCCTAAGGTGGATAGTACAGAGCCCCCAGGTAATCCTTTGGTGGCCTTGGGGAGGGGAAACACAAGACAAGAATGGATGGCCTTGGCCCCAGTATAGACAAAGGCAGAACTGGGCCCCAGCATAGACAAAGCCAGAACTGGGCCCCAACATAGACAATGGCAGTGCTGGGCCCCAACATAGACAATGGCAGTGCTGGGCCCCTGCATAGACAACGGCAGAATGGGGCCCCAGCACAGACAATGGAAGAACAATGCCCCAGGGCAGACAACGAGAGAACGGGGCCGCACAGACAATGGCAGAAAAGGGCCCCAGTGCGGACAAGGGCAGAATGGAAGGGGCGTGGACCGTACACAGACAATGGAAGGGGCGTAGACCCAGCAAGGACAAGAAGGGGACACAAGCCCAAATACAGGGCCAAGCACAAGCATTTATAGGAATCGCCACAGTATAATGAATGCCAGGTGAGGTTAAACAAGGCAGCTCTAGGACCCAGGGGAGAACCACACCACTGCTGCAGACACACAGCAACACCACCACAGTGGAGCAGCAATGACAGACAGTGTATCGCCTGTATAAGACCCCATTCATGCCAGTCCTCACACCACAATTATACATTAATACAATCCTTGCTTGTGGTCCCATTCTTCCCAGATTGTCTTCTTCGCTGTCAGGGACAAGGTCTTGAACCGGCGATCTCCCATCTTTCATGGCGCCAAGTCTGCTGATCTTACCAGTTTGCTATTTGGTGAGATGCTGGGGTGTATCTGCTGAATTGGTGTGGCTCTCCACTGGGCCCTAAATTTCTTGAATCCTGTATTGGGACATATGTCCTTCTTGAATCCTGTATTGGGGCTCATGTCCTTCTTGAATCCTGTATTGGGGCTCATGTCCTTCTTGAATCCTGTATTGGGGCTCATGTTCCTCTTGAATCATGTATTGGGGCTCATGACATTCTTGAATGCTGTACTGGGACTCATGTTCTTCTTGAATCCTGTATTGGGGCTCATGACATTCTTGAATGCTGTACTGGGACTCATGTTCTTCTTGAATCCTGTATTGGGGCTCATGTCCTTCTTGAATGCCGTATTGGGTCTCATGTCCCTTTTGAATCCTGTTTTGGGACTCATGTCCTTCTTGAATCCTGTGTTAGGACTCATGACATTCTTGAATGCTTTACTGGGACTCATGTTCTTCTTGAATCCTGTATTGGGGCTCTTGTCCTTCTTGAATCCTGTATTGGGGCTCATGTCCTTCTTGAATGCCGTATTGGGTCTCATGTCCCTTTTGAATCCTGCAGACACACAGCAACACCACCACAGTGGAGCAGCAATGACAGACAGTGTATCGCCTGTATAAGACCCCATTCATGCCAGTCCTCACACCACAATTATACATTAATACAATCCTTGCTTGTGGTCCCATTCTTCCCAGATTGTCTTCTTCACTGTCAGGGACAAGGTCTTGAACTGGCAATCTCCCATCTTTCATGGCGCCAAGTCTGCTGATCTTACCAGTTTGCTATTTGGTGAGATGCTGGGGTGTATCTGCTGGATTGGTGTGGCTCTCCACTGGGTCCTAAATTTCTTGAATCCTGTATTGGGACATATGTCCTTCTTGAATCCTGTATTGGGGCTCATGTCCTTCTTGAATCCTGTATTGGGGCTCATGTCCTTCTTGAATCCTGTATTGGGGCTCCTGTTCCTCTTGAATCATGTATTGGGGCTCATGACATTCTTGAATGCTGTACTGGGACTCATGTTCTTCTTGAATCCTGTATTGGGGCTCATGACATTCTTGAATGCTGTACTGGGACTCATGTTCTTCTTGAATCCTGTATTGGGGCTCATGTCCTTCTTGAATCCTGTATTGGGGCTCATGTCCTTCTTGAATGCCGTATTGGGTCTCATGTCCCTTTTGAATCCTGTTTTGGGACTCATGTCCTTCTTGAATCCTGTGTTAGGACTCATGACATTCTTGAATGCTGTACTGGGACTCATGTTCTTCTTGAATCCTGTATTGGGGCTCTTGTCCTTCTTGAATCCTGTATTGGGGCTCATGTCCTTCTTGAATGCCGTATTGGGTCTCATGTCCCTTTTGAATCCTGTTTTGGGACTCATGTCCTTCTTGAATCCTGTGTTAGGACTCATGTCCTTCTTGAATCCTGTGTTGGGACTCTCGCCTTTCTTGAATCCTGTATTGGGCTCTTGTCTTTCTCGAATCCTGTAATGTGGCTCGCATACTTCTTTGTCCCTGCTGGGCCCACCGCCCTTCCTTGTCTGTGCTGGGCCCACCACCCTACATTGTTTGTGTTGCGTGCTGGGCCCATGACACTCCATTATCTGTGCTTTATTGTCTGTGCTGGGCCCATGGCACTACACTATCTGTGCTGTATCTGTACTGTGGCCCATGGCTCTCAATTGCTGTGTTATGTTTGTGTGTCCCATTGCCTGCACTAGGGCTCAGGCCCTCCATTTTCTGTACCGGGGTTCAGGCCCTCCATTTTCTGTACTGGGGCCCAGGACCTCCATTGTCTGTACTGGAGCCCAGGACCTCCATTTTCTGTACAGAGGCCCAGGACCGTTATTGTCTGTACCGGAGCCCAGGCCCTCCATTGTCTGTACCAGAGCCCATGCCTTCCATTGTCTGTACTGGAGCCCAGGCCCTCCATTGTCTGTACCAGGGCCCAGGCCCCCTATTGTCTTTCTATAGTTTCCCATTCCTATGTCTGTGACAAGGTCCACCCGCTGTCTGTGCACTTTCCTCCATTTGGGGGTCTGCTGAAGACCAGGGTAGGTTCAGGGCTCTCCCTCAAGTATCTGACCTCCCACGCCCCAGGTGGTAGGCAGTTTGCCTTTTTGGTGGTGCAGACTGATTGTATTTTCATGTGTTTATCTGTTCCCAACTGCTATGCTGTCCCCAGCTGGAGACCATTCACTATGGTCTCAAGGGAGGAATTGGCTGCCTGGCTGAGTTCTGCCTCCCTGTCCTGATTCCTAAACCAGGAATTTCCCAACCCACCTTAAATGCCTGGAAATGGCTTTCACCATTTTGAACACTGAAGTCCTGAAGGTACCTGAGCTTTAGGTCGATGTGTCATGTCTTTCTCACTATACCAAACATATGCCCTAAAGCATATCTAGTGATATCCCCAGGAATCACTCAGCAATAATCAAATCATTTGTTAACTATGTTGTGTTTCTTCATTTTATTTATTTCTTTTTTGTAGTGAACTGTAGCGGGGGTCTGCACACAGAACTAAGAGGTCAGATCAGTAGCCCTGGGTACCCTTCACCATATCCTGAGAACTCTCGTTGTGAGTATAAAGTGCTTCTAGAACAGGGGTACCAGGTCATCATCAACTTCCTGCCAACGGATTTCGACATTGAGGTAGCAAACGATGGGACCTGTTCTTATGACAGTCTGACTGTAAGTACACGAGAGTCACAACCTGTGCCAGTCACAGATTAGTTTGGTTTTTAGTTCAGTGTGTGGTCTATACAAGCTCACAGAACAGACTTTAATTCCTAATCTGTCACATATTCAGATCAGGTAACCATCTCTTGTTTTATTTTTGTATTATTTATGAAATGAGAATGTTGGCAACTAACCCTATAGAGTAACTGCAAGGATGAAAGACAGAGCTTGGGGGTTGTCTGTATCTACTGGTAAAAATGAGACATTCATGTTTGATCTAAGTGTGCCTTTATTTTCTTCAAAGATAAAAGCCAAAGGCCAGACTTTTGGTCCCTACTGTGGGAAAAAGCCACCCCTTCGCATTGAGACACATAGTAATGAGGTGGACATCATCTTCCAAACAGATAGTGGTGGAGACAACAAAGGCTGGAAGATGCGCTACTCATGGGACTGTGAGTAAATGAATTAGTGCAAGGGGCAATCTAAAAGATTCCAGGGCCGGCCACTGGCATCCTGAACCAGGATGCCCCGCAGTGTGAAAACCCTCAGAATCGCGCTATTCACTCACCTCTTTCTCATTCATACTGCACATACACCGGCAGGGGCATAGCTAGGGGGGGAGCAGGGGGGGGGGGCACGTGCAGCAGGTCGGGGGGATGCCAAAGGGGGGCCTGAGAACAGCTGGGGGGGCGCCATTTTGAATCTTTGCCCCGGGTGCCAGAAAGCCTAACTACTCCTCTGTACACCGGGCTCCCATTCAGTGAGAGCTATATGTTGTGACTATGCCATTCAGCAACTCTCATTGTTTTCAATAGGAAGTGCGGGCGTTCCCATCCCAGCTATTAAGATACAATACATATTAAACTAGGCTTAAATCAGTGAGATTTTTTTAAGGACAGTTTACTGTATAGAGGCCTATTTAAATATATTAATTATGAATAATAATTAACGCCACAAAGCTCAATACTGACTGTGATCCTTCCCCCTCGTCTTCACCCCTCTTCCTTTAGACTGTAAGCTCGCAAGGGCAGGGCTCACTCCCCTATTGTATCTTTTACTCAGAATATCCACTGTCAAATCTGTAAAACTGCATTTGAAATAGTATATGTACCGTATGTTTCTACCCTGTCTGTAATTACTACTTTGTAAAGCGCTACGGAAGATGATGGCGCTATATAAATAAACAATAATAATAATAATAATAAAAATAGGCCTCAAAAGTGCAAATATAATGGTAATTAATGCATAAAACTTTCACTCTGGGGTGGGGTAAATTGGGGGCTAAAAAGATCCAGTGGCTGTAAAACTTAAAATGTACTTTAAAAAGATAATTAAAGAGGAACTATGGTCAAAAATGACCATAGTCCCTCATTACTATCCAGCATCATTACCCGGGCTGTCCTGCTGTGCATCAGCGCTGGTAAAACAAAATAAATAGCCACCCGGAACTCATCTTTTCCAGGTCCGTTACGGCTGCCTTAGAGCAGCCTATCAGTCTTCATGGCCAGCGCTGATAGGCTCGGCCGCTGGCCATGCTGATAGGCTGCTCAGTGTCACCACGTGACCAGAGGCAGCCTATCAGTGGAGCCAGCGGCCTATCAGCATTTGCCGGCACTGGTGGTGGAGGCTGATAGGCTGCTCCATGGCAGCCGTAGAGATCCCGGAAGAGGTGGTTTCCCGATAATATGGATTTTTATCATTGGGCAATTTTTTCACAATAGCTCTCCTTTAACATATAGGCTGTTTTATATGACCACCACCAGTTGAAGACACTAGATGAAATCTGCAGAGCCACAACATGTTGGTTGCCTCCAAGTGGCTGGAAAAGCTTATGTCTAAATTTAAAAAAGGTGCTTTTATGAGGCCAAATAGGTTTTTAATTATTCCTTTTGTTTTATGGTATATGGAGTGGAGTTTTACCTTCTTTTGCATTGTCATCACTACATAGCTGTTGCCTGCCCCAATCAAGTGACAGAGCATGCCATTCTGGATCCTCTGCAAGGCAAATACATATTTAAGGACACAGTGACTGTGCGCTGCAAGGAAGGATATGAGATCCTGGTTCGAGAGGTGAGCACTGATTATGGGAGGTTGTGTAGATGACTATAGGGTTGATTTATGGTCGGTGTGCAAAAACACTCAGGGGGAGCACAAACGATTCCATATGCGCCTAGGAACATGACTCGTGGCTGCGTGCACACGCTGGGCCCATGGGTGAATCGCACCAAATGGGAAGTGGATGGGAGATGTGTAATTTGCGCCTTCTGCAAAATAAATCTGCTGTTCTGAAATGGCCCTGCCCCATGCGCATATGGCTGGCTAAGTGCATAACTTCTCCCGATGGTCCCTCATGTTTCTCCCTTTTCGATTGTTTCTCCATAGTGATTTGGTCTCTCCAGCTTCTGTGTTTTCTGTGAAGCTCTAGTCGCCGTTTTGGAGTATATTCTCTGGAGAACCCGTGTTCTCGATTTTTTTGGGGGGGATATTCTGATTTCAGTTAACCCTTAAAGTTTTTTGTCCCAATGTTCACTTTAACCCTCCCTCCCCTGTTTGGTTTGCATGTTAATGATTTATCATTTAAAGCAGACAAAAACCCGCTGAACTTGTGAATTAGCACCTGCCAATAATCACTTCTTAGGGTATAGAACTAGAAATGGATGTTTTCGCTTTTCGAATTGTCTTGCTGTCCCTGTCTGTAAGATGGCAGTCATTCATTGCATGACATCACTGCCACACACTACAGAGGCAATGAATTGAGGAGGCGGAGCTTTAAGGCTAAGACAGGAGCCATTATCTGGGATTAGAGTGAAGCAGGAGCAGTAAAAATGGGCAAAAGGTGCTCTTCATAGGGGGAGCAATTCAGATGATGCTAGTTTAGAATGTGGGTTTTGGTCCACTTTAACTATAGTTTTTTATTGTTTTTGTTTTTGCTAAACTTTGGGGCCCAATATCCAAATTTTTGTTGTTTGGACCTTAATTTTGTGGTTTTTGAAAACTTTTCCAACAAAAAAGGGTTCAATCCCTAAACTTGCAGCTGACACTTTCATTGTTCATAAACATGCAGGACGCTGCCAGAATGTGTTTTTGGAATGAAATAAGGCCATTATTCATTGGAATTGGCAGTTTCCTCCACCTATTTGCTAGAGGAAATTCAAATTTCCTGCCCTCTAAACATACCATAAATCAGGCGCCAGAGACAGTTTGGTGCGCAAAAAATGTCAGCCGCAAACTGGCGAACGCTAGAGTACAAATTAACGCAAAAACATAAGCGCATACTTTATTGATGACCATGAATCAGACAGGAGCCCGAGTGCAACTTAATTTGACCATGGATTGACCCTTATGTGTGTTTCTCTCCTTAATTATGTCTCTAGAAGAAGCAGTTGTCCTTCCTCACCAAATGCCAAGGGGACGGTACATGGAGTAACTCCCACCTAAGATGCCAGCGTAAGTGACAATCATTATATAGTGCAGGGGCAGACTGGCCTTAGGGAGACCCAGGCACCCAGGTGGATCGCACTGCTTTGGGGCAATCTGGGCTGCACCCTTTACTGATACTGTCTTCCTCATCCCCTTCTCCACTCTACCCCCTCCACCCAAGCAACCCAGCCAAATGTCCTCCCTCTTATGATTTAACCTCAGCCTTGGAGCACACTGTGTGACCGTCCAGGAAGCGGCAGAGACTGGTTGCCACTGGCTGGTCATGGGCAGACCAGGTGCTGGTAAAATCTTGGGCTGATTTTTGGCCCCAGTCTGACACTGGTGCCTAGTCTTGTTGTCCGCTGACCACCTGTGTCAATGTTTGCATTGTTCGTGTTAGCAGACGCTCTATAGTGGAGCATACTTGGCCTGGCATGATTATTTGAGGTTAAATGCAAAATATTGGCTAGAATGGAGCACTCCACATGGTCACCGAAGCCCATCTCATTTTAGTGCAGTGCTTAGTGTGCTTGCATCACTCAGCCCTGTCACTCCACCTTATCAAAGAGGACAGCACAACATGAGGTAAAACGTTATTTTATAATTACTCAGGCAATATAGCTTTGTTTTCTATAAAATAGAATGAGAACATTGCCATGTGTATCCATACACAATGGGGATACTTTTGAGTGTGCCTGGACAATAACTTTAAATCCACTTTTTAAAGAGGAACTTCGCAGGCCCTGGAATCTGAAAGACTCCAAGGCCATGTGTATCACATCCCGAATAGGGAAGCCCCAATACACCCCCCTTCTCCTGGAGCCCTCCCCCCATCCCCACTCACCTTTAGGCGTGCCCACACCTACGCTCTGTCTTTCTGAATGGGCGGCGTGGGCACACCATGGCTAGAAAGTGAGCAGGGGTGCTGCTGGCAGTGTACCTGTCTCCCTTTGGCATAGCCACCAGCGGAGTTGAAGAGAGCCATGAGAAAGTATGTGCCCTGGGAGCAACAGGAAGGTGAGTGTATGGGGCGACCTGGGGCGATACACACAGCGGGGCATCCCAATTCGGGATGCTGCCACACAGAGGAACAACACAAAGTCAAAGTTGAGTGTGTTGTTCCACTTTAGCAAAAGCAACACAGAGCCAGTTTAGGCAGACAGGGGGCAGCTCTCCACGGACTTTCAGTACTTCAGGCTGTAAGAGGTGTTGGGGCAGATGCATACATTTAAACATAAATTCTCCTCATTGGCTTTGTCATAACATTCATTGTTTGGACCAATCACCTATGGTCCTACCTAACTAGTTCTCGACTTGATTAGAAGGGAAGCCTGTCCCATCTATCCAAATACCCTCATCCCGACTGTTCCACAGTGGAGCATACTTTTCTCCCCTGTAGTTGCTTCCTGAGCACACCCCTGGAGGCAATCACTATGACAGAGGCAGGGTTGGGCCTCTGCTTTTAAATGGTGGATGTGCACTAAAGAAAATCTGAGGAGTGTGCATGCTGTGGGACCCCATCATGGGAATATGTCGTTAGACAACTGGACCTGGAGGAAGCAGCTGTGGGATGAAGAGATATTTATTGCTTTTATATGGGTTGTCCCTTCAATAAATGGATAAAATGTTACAGGTATCACTCTCTGTAACCCTTCTGTATTGTTAGGTGTATATGGAGGTAAGTTATTAATCATCCACTTATCTTTGCTGTGCCTCTTTTGTAGCTGTGGACTGCGGAGATCCTGAGGAAATAGATTACGGTCAAGTGATGTTCAGCACCACCACTTTTAAGTCAGAAGCCAAATACAGCTGCAAAAGCGAATACTACACACTCAATGGAGAGGGTGATTATAGGAATATTTTTTATACAGTAACAAGATCCAGTCGATTGGATGTCAATCTGAGCTGCAAAAGGGATCTGTCATAGAAAGAGATTAGTTATATTTAGCTGATTTTTTGATCATTTTCCAATTAACATCAGTTTGATCAAATTGAAATCAAATCATGTGTGTGCAAATTTGTGTTTTATCCTTCGCTAGGAAAAACACGGACTGGGCAAGGATAGGCTACAAGTACAAAAGCCATTTCCCCATAAAACCACAGCAGCTCTATCTCTTCAGATCCCTGCAACTCGTCTGATTGGACGTATGCCTCCCTTTTTCTTAAGCACCTGCCTCTGAGGAAACAGCTACACATCAGGAACTAAAAGCAAAGGGAGGCCATGCATTGGGTGGTGATGAGTACTGATAACCTTGGCCCAGTTACTTTAGTTTGTTTTAGCCCCCTGATAAATACCTCCTTAATTCATATAAAAACCTTTATAAATACCCCTCACTCTACAGTAGAGGACACAATGATAAATACCCCCAGAAGAGACCTTGATCAATATCTCTGTCAGTTCATAAGAGACCCTCGATAATTGCCCCCTGAATCCTTAAGAGACCCCCTTGTTAAATAATTCTAAAAGAGACCCTTTTGATTAATACCTCCTCAAAAGCCCCCTTGGTAAATACCCTTTAATCATTGAGATAACCCTTGCCTAATAGCTCTCCATTTTGTAAATACATCCTCAATCCACAGGAGACTCCTTTATAAATACAGTCTAGATGCCTTCATACATACCTCCTCAATTCATAAGAGGCACATTATTAAATAGATCCTCAACCTATAAGACACACCCTCAGTAAAATGAATATTCCCCCAGTCTAGGGGTAATTCTCCAAAAATGTGTTTATTCCTCTTGTAGCAAAACTGTATCTCACATGGAGAGACACTTTAGTGAATACCCCCTAGGGGGTAGGTAATTCCAAATTTGTAGACAAAAATGGTAGTTTTTAAATAACCCCCCCCCCCCCCCATTGTCTTCCACACTTGCCACTGGCCCTGCCCACCGTCAGCCTCACCCAGGGTTAATGAGCCCCCCTGTGTAAAAAGTAAGCAAACAATGTGTATTACTCCAGTCAAGACTGTTGGGGGGAGTTGTAGCACCCATTGCTATTTGGCCATCTCATTGAGAAAACTGCCATTGACTTTTATTGTCTCCTGGGTGTAAATTTTCTGAATCAGCCCCAAGGTAGACAATGAAAGTCAATGGCAGTTTTTTCTCCTAAAAAGTAGTGGGAATTCTCACCAGGGCTCTGAATCGACCCCAATAAGTGGGGAAGTGGTGGGTCCTAGTGGCATAACTAAATGTGAATTGGGCCCTGCCAAGGCTTATACAGTAATAGTTTTTTTCAGTTTTTTAACCCAATTGGATGCAGCTAGACAACTGTCTCTGAACCCTATCGAGGCCTCCTATTGAGCCCCCACACTTTCCCTGCTAGATTCTAGTTTATGGGCGCTCAAACTTTACTTCAGGGCCCAGCCAGGCACTATAGCTTGCATGCTTTGGGCCCCCTATTATCTTTTTGTGATGGCTGATCAATCAGTTGCGGCCATGTCCCACAAACATTGGGTTTAGCACCACATAAATGTTTTTGGGCAAAGTATTTATATCAAAACAGCACATAACTGTTATATATATATATATATATATATATATATTCTCAAAGACTCACTTCAATGGCTAGATAGATCTCTGCACTAGAGCTGGCAGAAAATGGCAGATGGGCCTCTTTTACGGTAATAAATATGACACACAGCAACAAACGTGAACATACACTGGTGCAAAGTAGCATTCGCATTAGTAAATCAGCCCATAATGGACAATATCCACCCCTGTTAGAGCACACAGCTCTGATACCTACTATAGGCCCTGTGATTAATCTTCTATAACTCAACCCTATCCCTAAGAACTTACAATTAAAAATGTGAATCATTAGAGTTTGAGAAGCTTAAGCCCTTGTGTTTGTCTTTTTACAGAGACCTATTACTGCTCTTTTAATGGGATTTGGGTTAACAGCAAGGGGCAAAGTGAGCTTCCCAAATGTAACCCAGGTAAGCATTGGTGTATTTTTATTATACTATTAGTCAAAGGCATACATAGCCCTGATGGGGCCCACACCAGAGGCCCATATCATCAGCTGATAAGACCCCCGAACCCCTCCCCACCCAAACACTAACCGGCTGGAAGGCCACCGCGCCAATAGAGAAGTGGGCTCCAAGCACATGGACAAGGACAAGGGAGAAGTGCCAGAAGCAGACATGACCCTGCCAGATCACATGCCAAACGAGATAGTGCCACCGGAAGTGCAGCGGGGGGCCGCGACGCGGCGCCAACAGAGTAGTGCCCACGTTCCAGTGGGAAGGAGGTACCATGGTTAGGTAAGTATTTGGGGGTACATACCGCAGAGGCGGTGGAGGCAGCATTGTTCCACAGGCCCGGGGGCATGTGCTTGCACTGATATGTACACCTCTGCTATTAGGGTCCTGATCACCACTTTTCTAAACCCTTCACCTTCTTATCTGCTTAACTGACAGGTTGCCCCCTATAGGTGGCATTCAGAGCTGGAAGCTATTGTTTACCCACCAGCAGGAAAGTGCCTGTGTCTTGATTTACTATTAGGCTCCTGTAGGCACTGTGCCAAGGTCCCATCACCGTTTTCTCGACAACTCCCTTCTCTTTAAAGTGTAAGCCCAGTCTCCTGGTAACTCTCACCCTGCCTCTTTCCGCATGGTACCGAGGCAGGACAGGGGGGTACAACCTCACTGGGAATCTAGAGCCATCTTGCAGAGGCTGCATGGAGCCATATCCCCTGTTCTGTCCTAGGCCCTGCAGGCCCATTCACTTCAATGGATGGACAGGAGCACTCACAGAGTTGGGAATGCAGCTCTGCGCACCAGGATTTTTTTTTTTGCTTTGACCCCACCTCCATCCTGTCTCAGCGCCAGGAGACCGAAACTTTTTTCTTTTTTTTTTTCCAATATATCTTTTATTGAATTTTCAATTAAACAGAACAGTATTTAGAAACAAAAGAACAACAGGGAGAAAGTCGCACGGCGGTCAAACACAACACAGCATACTTGTTCGGCCTGCAGGGATCTGATCCCTATCCCTTCCTCATCACAAAGTGTAACCTATTACGCCGTGTCCACTCCACCCCGAGATCAGAAGAGGTGAAGCGTAGAAGATAGATAGAGGGGAAAGGAAGAAAGAGGAAGAAGGAAAAGAAAAAAGAAAAGGGAAACAAGAAAAGCGGATAAGAAGGAATAAAGAACCCTGAGGCCCGATGTCCCACGCCCGGACCCCACCTCCCCAACCCATCACACCACACTCCAATGACCATAAATCACACCCCCCACACTATCGCCCCCCAACACTACACATGCACTAGAAGTGCCCAAAACTCTGGCGAAACCCGCGACACCTCCCAGAGAGTCCATGTCCTGAGGAACCTCCGGGTTCCCTCCTCAACCTTCTCCAATGTCAGCTCCTCCATCCTCTTAATGCTCTCCACCTCCCCGTACCACTCCAGAAGGGAAGGAGCAACAGTGGTACGCCAGTGCCTGGGGATTACTGATCTGGCAGCTGTGAATAAATGCCTCAACAGCCCTTTTTCATTAGCCGCCACCGACCCCGGGAGCATCGATAAGAGGGTTACCTGCGGTGTGTTCGGGACGCTTTCCAGCGACAAGTGCTTATAAATTCCAAATACCCCTTCCCAGAAGGACTTTACTACTGGGCATTCCCACCAGATGTGGACCATAGTCCCTGGGGCCCTCCCGCATCTCCAGCAATCCCCGGATTCCACTCCCCCAAATTTTACCAGGTCCGATGGGCATCTATACCATCTTGCTAGGATTTTGTAATTTCTCTCCTGCGCCCTACATGCCATAGATAGTTTGTGAGTGAGCGCAAAAGACTTCTCCCAGTCCTCAGGTTCAAACACCTGTCCCAACTCCTCCTCCCACCTCCTACAGAACTGGGGCAGCTCCCGGCTCCCCCCCTCCCCCTGAAGGATCTTGTATAGGGTAGAAATCACATGCTTAGGGGGTGCTGAAGCCCTCAAAAGCATCTCAAAGGGCATGAGCGGGCGAGAGAGATCCGAGGTAGGGGCAAGGGATCTAACAAAAGCGACCAGTTGGGCGTGCATGAGCCAGGAGATATTCCTACTTGCATCCCGAGCCCGTAAGTCAGAGAGAGAAGGCGGGCCGGCACTCGTCACAATGTCTCCCAATCTGGTATCCTGAGAAGCCTCCCAAAGGAGGAACACCCTAGAGAGGAGACCGAAACTTTAATTAAGAATCCAACCCCTTCATCCACAGCCTGGCTAGGACACATGCGTAAAGATCTTTTGTTGCCTGCATTGTCTGTTTTGTTCTAGTAGTGGCTCCACATCACAGTGAGTGTGTAGGTCCACCCTGCTTCTGAGTTCGCACTGACCCACAGAGGATCCCTCTGGTGCCCCCCCAATCCTCAAAGGAGGCCCTTCCCTAAGTGTTCTGGTT
The DNA here is from genome assembly GCA_027917425.1 of Gastrophryne carolinensis. Classification (NCBI taxonomy): domain Eukaryota; kingdom Metazoa; phylum Chordata; class Amphibia; order Anura; family Microhylidae; genus Gastrophryne; species Gastrophryne carolinensis. The sequence continues at coordinate 487,456,438 of CM051235.1, forward strand.
CATATTCTGTGTTGGGAACAATGTATTCAAAAGTAATGCTGCTCCATTTTATCTAAAACAGCCAGAGGTTCTCTTGATACTAAAAAGAAATTCACCATGTACATTTTCAAAGTGGACCAAAACCCAGGATTTTTAATATCCTGGGTTTTGGTCCTTGCTCCTGGGGCACCCTGAGGTCCTTGCTCCTGGGGCACCCTGAGGTCCTTGCTCCTGGGGCATGCCCAGCTATGTGAAATCCCCCAGGTTGCCCAATCTCACCAACCCTTCCCCGGTCAAATGTGCAGCCCTCTCATCCAATAAGCGCGCTCGGATCCACTCCCATCCCTTTGTCTAATAGCTCCTCTAAGGAGAGCGCGCTGGTGACCACATTCCCTACTACCCTCAGGGAGCGTGCCATGCTAAAGGGATAGCGGGGATGGGCTGGGAAAGAAGGTGAGTTTCCAGGCAACCTGGGGGGTTTCACACCAGGTGGCATCATGATTCTGGATGACCCGGGGAGAGGGAATCCAGCGGCCCTGGAACCTTATATATTTCAGGGTCGTTGGGGAGTGGGTTTTGGTCTACTTTAAAGCTAGCTTACACTAAAAAAAGTATAAAAAGTACTTTTAATTTACATAGATTGCCATGCAGGTGAAACAGCCCTGGAAAGGCAGTTCGGTTTATGTCCTGTCATACCAAAGTTTGACTATATAAAGGTCGATTCATGGTCAGTGCCCAAAAACGCCCAGGTGGAGCGCGAACGATTACACATTCACCTAGGTGCATGATTCATGGCTGCGTGTGCACACCAGGCACACGTGCAAAGTGCACCAAATGCCAAGCACATGGAAGAAGAGCAAATAGCATCTTCTTGTGCAAATTTGCACCTTCCGCAAGGAAAATCTGCTGTTTTGGCCAGTTAAGTGCTTAACTGCTCCCAATGGTCCCCCATGTTTCTCCCCTTTCCTTCGTTGTTTCACCATATTGATTTGATCTGTTCAGCTTTGGTGTGTTCTGCAAAGCTCTAGTCGCCATTTTGGGGTGTATTTTCTGGAGAACCTGTATTTTACATTTGGGGGGGGGGGGGGTGTTTGGGGGCATTTTCTGATTCCAGTTAACCCTTAACGTTTTTTTGTCCCAACATTTTGTCCCAGATGTTCTCTTTACCCCTCCCTCCCCTGTTTGCTTGTGTTTTTGCTAAACTTCGGAGCCCAATATCCACATTTTTGGTGTTTTGTCCTTAATTTTTGTGATTTTTTACTTTTTATCAATTTTTTTCGAACAAAAACGAAAAAACGGGTTCAATCCCTAAAAAGAACTTACGGCTAGGCTAAGCTAGGCTTCCCTGGTTCAAAAACATGCTGAATGTCGCCGGCATGTGTTTTTGGAATGAAATAAGACTGTTACTCATTGGAAACAGCAGTTTCCTCCACTTATTTACTGGAGGAAATTGACTCTTCAAATTGCCACATTTGTGCCCACATTTGTGCCCTCTAAACATACCATAAATCAGGTGCTGGATACCGTTTTTTGTACAAATGCGCATTCCCACTTTAATGACCATGAATCATGCGGAAGCCCAATACTTAACGTGTGCAAAGTCACCTGTGCAGGACCATAAATAGACCCTATTATTGATTCGCCCTTACAATGCAAGTATGCAATACTGAAAATATGCCTCTACAAGGACATTGCCAATCTTTAACTTGCTTGCCTGATGGAATGTCACAGACTTATAGCGAATCAGAAGGCAGACGAACATGAATACCACCAGCGGTGTTCGCTGTGACTCTCCCTGAAATTGATAACAGGGAGAACTAAACAGAATGAAACATAGAAACATAGAAGGTTGACAACACAAGGAAACCATATGGTCCATCATCTAGTCTGCCATAATGTATGTATGTTCTCTTTATCTTCAGATAGATGTATGCTTATCCCAGGCATGTTTACATTCACTTACTGTCAAATATTTACTACCTCTGCTGGAAGTTTGTTCCAAGCATCTACTACTCTTTCTGTAAAATAATATTTTCTAACAATGCTCCTGATCTTCCCCTCCAACTAGCTTCATGTTGTGCCCCCTTGTTCTATCATTAAAGTGGACCAAAACCCAGGATATTGACTATACTGGGTTTTGGTCCTTTCCCCAGGGGCACCTCGATCAGGCGAACTCACCTCTTCCCGGTCCTACGTCGCGTCTAAGAGCAGCGGCTCTGACGGCCACATCCTCTGCTTCCCTCTAGCAGTGCGCATGCCTGTGCCAGTCATTTGTGAATGGCCGGCGCGGCCACTCTCCCTGTTAGAGGGAGGCGGAGGATGCGGCTGTCAGAGCCGCTGCTCTTAGACACGCCGTGGGACCGGGAAGAGGTGAGTCTGTTCAGGCATCCTGGGGGGTTTCACACAGCGGGGCACCCCCAATCGGGGTGCCCCTGGGGAAAGGACCAAAACCCAGGATAGTCAAAACTTTTGAATATCCTGGGTTTTGGTCCACTTTAGGTTTCTTTTTTTAACACTTCCCTCCTGAACATTACTCAATCCAATACATATTTAAAGGTCTCAATTATGTCTCCTCTCTCCCTTCTCTCCCCTAGACTATACAAACTATTTTCTTATACTATTTTTCTACTGCAGGCACAGACGGGGCCCCACAACCATTACTAGAGCAGGCAAAGAGCTGAAGAGTTTAAGGAGCCAAAAGTCAGAACGGGTAGTCAGGTAGTCAAGCAGAGCTGAGGTTGAACCGAAATCAGGTACAGTAACAGTTAAGGCGTGCATCACTCCAAAGAAGATCTGCATGCATCTTGCTGGTCCCTTGGGCCTTCTTAAAGTCCAGTTTAGCAATCACAGCAGTAGCAGTCACAAAAGTAGGAGAGTCAGACTTTGGTATGATGGGCCATAAACATGATTGCCTTGCCGGGGCTGCCTCGCTTCCATGTGCATTGCAAACTAAAAGTCTTTCATTTTTATTCATTACTTAATAGTTAATTTAATAAAAGCTATTGGTCTTTGGCCTGAAAAAGCTAAACATAGCTTACGGTGGAGCTGGGAATGGCAGACTTATAATTGGAGCAATATGGTTGTCTGCTTTAATGGAGCTACTGCAAGGTGTTGATGGTGGCCATATGGTTGCCATTGTTACCCTGCAGCAATTTATTTGATTTTAAAGACACACTATGGAAGGTAAAATAGGAGACAGAAGACCCCCCCCCCCCCCCCCCCCAGGGAGAAATAACACACAGTACAGCGCACAGTTCTGCCATTTTCACTCAGACTAGCTTGCTAGCAGGACCTACTGAACCTTAGACCAGCAACACTAAAACAAGAACACTCTGGGCTTGTCGCTACTTATAGTCAACAATGTAGCCTGCTTCCTGGTAAATGGAGACAGGAGCAAACCCAGGAGCCACAACAAAAATAATAAATATTATATTAAATATTAAATATTAATTTTATAAATATATATATATATATATATTTTACACTTCATGCATTGCAGGAAAGGGTATGGTGACAGAATATTCAATCTTTTTTTTTTTTACAGTCTGTGGCAAAAGCAAATTGCTATCAACCTCCAGAATATATGGCGGACAGAAGGCTGGGGATGGCTACTTTCCCTGGGTGGTACGCATTAATTCTCCAAGCTTAGGAGGCGGAGCTCTCATTTCTGATCGTTGGGTCCTCACCGCCGCCCATGTGGTCCAGTTCAGCAATGAGGTTAGAATGCGTGCTGGAAACGTGGCGCTCAGTAGCACCAAGAAACTAAAGGGCAAGAAAGTCTACCTCCATCCTGGCTGGACTGTAGAAGATGCTGGCAGCAGAACCAGTTTCGACAATGACATTGCTCTCGTCCTGCTGAACCAACGTGTTGAAATGGGCCCCTGTGTCTGCCTAGCCTGCCTTCCAGAGGAGGGAGAGAAAAACTCCCCTGCCCTGCAGGAGCTTGGCTATGTGGCTGGCTGGGGGAAGACAGATGACAGTCATGATGAAAGCAGAACACCTATCCTGCAGTATGTCTCCATCCCTGTCCGCAAAACCGAGGACTGTAAGACGATGATGGAGACAAACCAAGCCTTCACAGAAAACATGATGTGTGCTGGCGGATATGGCGCAGACAGCTGCAAGGGTGATAGCGGAGGCCCACTCATGTTCAATGACGTATCAGATGAGAACAATGGCAAGAGACTTTACGTTGGCGGCATTGTCTCCTGGGGGGTTAAATGTGGAGCATTTGGTATGTACACCAAAGTGAAGAACTACCTGGGCTGGATCAAAGAGACTATCCAGAGGGTCGAAGAGGAAGAGCGCAACCAGAAGGTTGAAACAGTAAACATTTGTAAAAATTAAGTGATGTAATTTCCTGCACTGAATATAAATATGAAAGACGGGCAAGGGTGCCCCACAAATGTAAATCATCACAATAAAATCAATATAATATTTTACTGCAATTAGAATAAGTGTCCAATATGAGGACTGCTGAGGGGCAGAGGTTGGCTGCAACACAGTCCCCTCCCTGAACTGTGTCAGGTCTTGTATGTTCTTTTCTACACCTTCTGTCATTGCTTTGGGTGGAAATCCACATCAATGGTGATGCCCTAATCAGGTACAAAGTAATAAATTACTTTAGCTCCCCTTTAACGTGGATGAAATATGCACAGTCTACTGTCTATGGCTGTAACTTACCTGCAGTGATCTTACTTCCTGATTCCTTTGGCAGTTCGGTGCGGCATAGAGAAGGTGTAGCTGAGCAGTCCCATCTCTGCTCACTTTGCTGTGTGCATCGGCAGTATGAGTGCAGAGCAGAGTGAGCAGAGATGTCTTGGTGGTATATTGGACTCCTATCCCATTCACACCTCAGAGTCACTAGCTATCTCCTGTTGTCTCTAACTAAAAATATATTTCCCTTCCTCAAGGCAGGTGCTGCAGCCTCTGAGGCAGTTAGGGTTGTTGCCAAATTAGCCCTTGTCTTTCTCTTGGGGCAGTTGACCCCAGTAACATTGTAAAGCGCCAATGAACCTGAAGATCCTGTATCTGGTTAATGGCTACCACTGTTTCCATGCACTGTAACTGTTGGTAGCCTCCCCGAGAAAGCAATGTTCTGTCCCAACCCACATGGCTCCTGATATTAGTTAATGTTAGTGTGTGTTGTTTCTTTTTAAACCTTGTTGAATCTCCAACACCTGCTTGATCCATTACTATGTCCCTGCTCTGTCCTGTAGGTGAACTCCTATCCATTTGATCTTAGCTCTAGCTTAAGTCCTCAGAACTAACACTGACATTTTTCTGCTGACCCTGGCTATCCTGAACACTCCTTACACTCAACTACCATTTGGCTTGTTAGTTCCTTGGGTTTCACCATCTCAAGTGACATTCCTTGCCTTTATAAGTCATGGGAAAAACAGTTTCAAGGTAGACCTTTGTGTCTCCCAATGGTGGCAAAAGTAGTAGTGTAGATTGGGGGTTGCCCTTTGATCAAAGGCCAGGGACCAACAGGGCCTCACACAGGTCATAAGTGGGAACATACAGGTCATTCTTTAAATGGGAATAGGTCCTATCAACTCACCACATCTTCCCAGAGCCCATAGTTGCTCTGATCTGGGCACAAAATATCTGCCATAACACCATTCAGGTGGACACATTGCCTCATTAAAATGTTGGGGTGCTAGACACAGTGACTACAAATGGTAAATCCATCTTCGGTGAACACATTGCCACTTGCACCTTCGATCAAAATCCATGAAATTAAAAATTTCCTCCAGAACCAAGGGCAACCAAGGAGAAAAGATTTTTAGCTCCATCACCTTGGTTGACCTGTTGCCATCTACATAGGAACATTTTGGCAGCTCGATCATTATCAGCCAATAATTAGCCTCATGAATAGCTAAAGAAGGGGAGAATAAGACCAGGAGCTGAGACCAGGTTGCATTAAGGTCCAGAATAACTAGAAAAGAATGCATTTGTAGGCTCAGGTCTGGGCGTCAGACACAATTTTGCCTTGCTAACGTTGCAGTAAACAGAGGAGAGCTCAGATTGCCTAGAAACTTTTCAACAAGAATTGAACTTTGAATGTGATCATTAGGAAACATCTCCCACAGTTGCATAATAGAGCAGTTGTTTGTCCTTATTGCTGGTATTTTTGACCTATGTAACTACAGCAACAGGACTGTTTGGAGGAAGGCCAGTCTGCTTATTTAAAGAAACCTGGCTGCAGGAATTAAATACAACTACATCTTGTAGCACAAACAGGTCTGGAAACAGAGCCAAAAGTAGGAAACCAAGAGACCTGCATCCAAAAGTAAAAGAAATTCCTCTTTATGATCCTATAGTGGGATGCCCCGCTGTGTGAAACTTCCAGGGTCGAGGGTAAACCCACCTTTACCAGGCCGCTCCCACGACACTCATCACAATGGCACCTTCGAGATCAGCCAATCAGTGATTTGAAAACTGGGCCACTGCTGAGCCAACAGCAGCACACAAGGTACTGCGGCGGGGGGGTTAGGTGGCCTGGGGAAGGAAAAATTAGTTTTAATCCGTTTTAAAGTTTGGTTAATCCCTTTAATACTATGGTATTGCAATAAAATACAAGCAATCCAATAACCCAATTCAGGTGTATGTTATTTTTTTTAAATTTTTGCACACAAAATGTGGACATGCAATCTAATAAGGATAAAAAACGGGTGTGAAAAGCACTCATGCGATTAATATCATGCGATCCAATTGTCCAATTAGAACGGGAAATAAATGGTGATGATTCTCTTGCACATTTTACAGCAGTTTGTTTTAGGCGCTAACCACATTGCTGCAGATTTTACAGGCACTGGCAAATGGGGCTTTTTACAGCATTAATACAAGAATTATTTGAGCTACAGGATGAAATTTATGCACATCATCAGCCAAAGGTGTCCCACAACAGGATAAGCATCAACAGTATATATGATTGGGCAATTTTTGAGCGGAACAGTATTTGAACTCATTCAGCCGTACGCTAGACTTAAAGGAATGAATTCAAATATGTCACGATGTCATCTTCTCACCAGAGCTGTAATTCATTTAAATTACAATTCTACAGAATGTCTGGCCATCCCTAACATAGTGGGTACCTTAGATTGTCCCCATATTGGCCTGCACCCCCCCCATACCTGGAGTACAGTGTTGGACTGGGGTGCCTGGGGCCCACCAGTAGACACACGTGCACAGAAACATTATGCCAAACTGTGCTGCCTCTTTATGTGCATCTGGGATGCTACAAATAAGCTATATATGGTTCAGGCCCACGGAGGGATTCCATGGTAAACCTGCGGGCCATTGCAATCCTGCTGGAGTATAGACATCTAAATAGGAAATTGGGTTATTCCTTAAATGTGCAAATGATGATCGGCCTTAACATGGAGGTCCTGCATTTCTTGTTGGGTTTCCCAGGATCATGCCACCATTCATACATCTTGAGAAACTCTGGCCTCTATGGTAAGTTATAGAGTGGCCAACTGTCTGGTAGCTGGCTGCTATGTATGTGTCAGCCAAATATTTGAATGCATAATTCCAGGTTGGATCTAATCTAAAGATTACCTAAAGAATACCTAATCTAAACATTTTTTTGCATATCAAACAATTTGTAATTGTGTGTATCTCCTACCAAGTTTGAGGTCATATATGCACAATATGAGATATTCTACGATGCTGGCAATGGCTCCTGGGCACAGATAGGAAGCTGGATTTGAAATGAGAACAGATATTATGGCTAGAAACATGTTGCATACAATGCCCGTTAGCATAGGGATGGGCATTATGTGCTCTCGCTCCTGATGCACCAAAGGATACAGTAGTCAAGCTGCTTTTGCTCATGTTATAATGTCTGGCAGCTTGTGCATGATTCATTCATCTCATTACCATCCTCTCGCCATGCCTGTGTGAAGACATCCTGGCTTCTCCAGCACCTCTGATGCTGTTTCATAAATGCGTGTTACAGAAATTTCAATTAACTCCACTGATGCTATTATTTTTGAATCACTTGGGTAACTGAATCGCTCCTTTGGTCGCATTTTTTGCACATGCAATCCGATTGTTGCACATTTTCAAGTTTTGAAGAAAAGTTTATTCATCAAGGGCCACGGCTCTGCTCTGCTCAGCTCAGTTTTTGTGCCCTAACATATAAATGAGTGCAACTTCTGTTTGGTGCAACTACACACAAACTAGACAGATGGAGGAGCTGGTGATACAAAGGTTAGTAATTGGGTGGATATTCCTGGAGGTGTCTGCAACATGGAAAATGATTTAGCTTTACTGGATAGATGGTCAAAACTGTGGAAACTAGAGTTTAATGTCTCAAAATGTAATATAATGCACTTGGGTAGAAGGAATCCCTGTACCGTATGGGCAGCACTGTGTTTGCTAGGACCTTGGAGGAAAGATATTTAGGGGTACTGATTACTGATAGCTGCAAGATGAGTGGACAGTGTAGCCAGGCAGTGGCAAAAGCAAGCAGGATGCTCGGCTGCATAGCTCGAGGCATCACCAGTAGGAAGAGGGAGGTTGTGATGCCGCTGAATAGAGCCTTGGTGAGGCCACAGCTGAAATCCTGTGTGCAGTTCTGGAGACCTTACCTGCAAAAAGACATTATTCAAATAGAACGTTTCCCAAGGCGGGCAACAAAAATGGTAGAAGGACTTAAACTTAAAACCTTAAAATCAGGAGAGACTTAAAGAACTTAATTTGTACAGTCTGGAGGAAAGAAGGGAGAGAGTAGAAATAAGTCAAAGGATTGAATAAGGTTCAGGAGAGAAGTGTTTTTAAGAAGAAACTTAATGATAGAACAAGGGGGCACAACCTGAAGTAAGTCAGGTGGAAGATCAGGAGCAATGTTAGAAAATATTATTTTACAGAAAGAGTAGTAGATGCTTGGAGCCAACTTCCAGCAGAGGTAGTTGAAAAATCAACAGTCACTGAATTTAAACATGCCTGGGATAAGCAAACATCTATCCTAAGATAAAGAGTACATACAGTATACACATAAGGGCAGACTAGATGGACCGTATGGTCTCCTTCTGCCTTCAACCTTCAATTTCTATGTGATGCCACGTGTGAAATGCCTAGTATACTCACCTCATCAAGGTTCCCAAGATGCAGATGGGTGATGCCCACATCAGCACCAGGCATTTCTGAATGGTTGGCACGGCTGTGCACAGCCAAAGGGGAGCATCCAGCTGCCCAGGCTCTGTTCAGCTTTACTAAGCCACTCTGATGTCAGCTCTGTCAGAGTGGCTTAGTAAAGCTGAATGCAGCACTAGCCACTGATTGGAGGAGAGCATGTGCCTTGGGATCACTGATAAGGTAAGAATTATTATATTGGGATGCCTCACTAGAGAGGCAAAATCTCAAAGATAGTGAAAATCCAGGTGACTGTTCCTTTTTAACCCTCACTCTTCTTCAACCTGTGAGCCCTGCTGTGCAAAGATACGTACCTATTTCTCCGGGTGCTATATTTGAAGAGGGACCAATCAGAAGCCGTGTGCTGGACGGCGGAGCGCGCGGGGTAGCTGAGGTCTCCTGTCTCTGATCTCCAGGGCTTGGCGGTATTTATTTGGTTAAGGACATAATCATACATTGTATTATAGTGCACTTTGCAACACTTGTATTGTTTAGTTTGCATGAATTGGCTCTAGCTCGGGACTTCTGTATTTTACATTGTATCAAGTGTTCACACAGCAGTGTGTTCATAACAGCTGAGCCTTTCATCACCACGTGCAGTTTTTATCCCCTGGTGTGTTCATTTATTATATTGCGTATGGATAGTCTGCCACACATATAGGGTGATATATATTTATACTTTATTGATTACACACCTGGGCAGAAAAACTGCTCCTGTATTCATTGTTTGTTGATTGTTTTTTAGGGCCACATTAGGGATTATTATTGTTATTTGTGAATAACGATTGTGGTTTATTACTGTTTAGCACGGTGTATTCATTTTATATATCTTTTTCACATATAAATGTTTTTCACATATAATTTTTGGCGCCTTTTCACTGCATGATTGTGATAGTAGCTAGTACATTGCTTTTCAGTAGATAGTATATAGTAGAGTATATAGTTTTTCATTTTTAGTATATTCATTGCATTAGTGTAGATCATCTTTATCTGTATCATCTTAGGTGTATAGCCTTACTGCATACAAATGTATTTTACCGCCTGTACCTGGTATTATTATGTATGAATTTTTGCACATTTTTCTACTATTATATTAGTGTTATATACATTGACATAGGTCAGTGCCACAAATTTCTCCACAGCAGTGTGGGTGGACACTATTACATTATTTAGGATTATTCAGGAGACCTTGTCTTTTAAGTTTGTCTTGTCTTGTGTATGTTTTTATCTTTATATGCCAACAATAAAGTACATCACTTATTTCTTATACATTTGCTGGTGTGCCCAAATTTATGAATTCCACCTTTTTTTTTCTTTTTCTGGACCTGGGAATAGTTGTACACTGGGCAAGGTGTATTTACAGTTACCTGCATTGCACTGCATTGTGGGTCAGCCTCTCAGTACTCACCCCTAGTCTTCTCTGCTGCTGATTACCCTCTGGTACTTGCTGCCCCGTCTGGTCCTCCAGTTTTTCCCCCTCCTACACTGCTGCTAAGCCTTCAGCTAGGTTAGGTCAAAGGCGCGGGTCAGTTGTCTGGGGGAGGGGTTAGGTGAGTGGAAGAGGACTGTGGCAGGGGGTGGCAGGGTTAGTTAAGCAGTAGAGGACAGTGACGGGGTGGAAAGGTTAGTTAAGCAGTAGAGGGCAGTGACAGGGGGTGAGGGGTTAGGTGAGGGGTAGCGGGGTTTCAGGGTTAGGTGAGCAGTCGAGGACAGTGGAGGGGTTAAGTGAGCAGTAGAGGACAGTGGAGGGGTTAGGTGAGCGGTAGAAGACAGTGGAGGGGTTAGGTGGATGAGTTAAGTTAGTGATGGAGGACAGCAGCAGGGGTAAAAGGGCTAGGTGAGCAGTGAAGGACAGCGAAGACAGCGGAGGGGGTTGGAGAGGTTAGGTGAGTGGTAGAGGACAGCAGCAGGGGGAGGAGGGGTTAGGTGAGTGGCAAAGGACAACGGCAAGGGGGTAGAGAACAGCGGCAGGGAGTAGAGGACAAAGTAGGGGGTAGATGACAGCAGAAGGGGGTAGAGGACAGCGGCAGGAATAGAGGACACTGCGGGGGGGGGGGTTAGAGGACACTGCAGGGGGTAGTTGACAGAGAGAGGGGGTAGAGGACACAGTAGGGAGTAGATGAGATTGGCAGGGGGTTTCACACAGCAGGGCATCTAAAATCAGATAGGGATCAAAAATCAAAATCACAGGATTTGGTCCATTAGAATGCATTCTAGGGGGCATCTTGATTAGGGTTGCCCCACAGTCCAAAACCCTATGGACCCCCCACAGTCAAAATCACATATTCATCTAATTTTGGGATTCTATGCTATTCAAATGCAACATCAGAGGGGCTTTCCTCTGCTCTGTGCTGGTCTGCCGGGGGCACACAAAGGGGAGGGATGGGAATGCGGCTACTCATGGCCACATTTGAACAGCACAGGACCACGCAATTAGGTGAGTATGTGGCCTCATTGGGTCTTAATGACAAAGTAGGTCTCAGACCATATTTTTTATATTCATCCCCTAATCGGGCATAGTAAGTGATGGCGATAGTGTATGTGGAGAGACAGTCTACCCTTGCAACAGAGACTTCGTAATATCCGTGTATTTATATAGCCCCCTTTACAACCCTGATGGGGTCAGATGGTGCCATTGTAAATAAATGTTCATAGTCTTTTCTTTATTGGTATTATTTTTACAAGTGTCTTTTTTTTTGCAGTGAAGTGGAAAATTAAATATTATAATTAAATATTATACTTAGTTATAGCCGCCTGTATGCCAACTCTCACATTGTCAGTGTTTAGGGGGATTTTCACCCCTCCCTCCTCATAGGTTTAAACCATTACCAAGAATGGAATGTTGTGTCTGCTTGATGAGAAACAGATGTTCTTTATGTCTGAACTATATATATATACCATATATCTGTATATGTTTGAAATAGCCAATCAGATGCTGACATGTGTCCAGCCATCCAATCCGAATGGTTATTTAAGCTTCTTTGTCTGAAACTGTATTTAAGCAACAGCAAGTAACCGTTGAATTGGGTATCGAGACATATCCGCCCCCCGGCTAACCGAATAAACATTGCATTTGCTGAAAACATTTTGCTTCTTAATATATTTTTTTCACAACATTTTGGTGACTCCGACGTGATATTTACGCCAATTCTGTCTGCACGGTTTCATTTTTCCTTTGGTCACCATATGTCAAGTAAGTGGAGTTTGGGTTGGGTAAATGTGAACAGCACTTCTGGGAAATGCAATGTTTATTGAAAATAAGTTAAGATTTTATATGTGTTGGAAGAACCTCTGGTTGAAATTTAAGATTGTGGATGGGTTTATAACCTCTGGTTGAAATTAAAGCCCAGTTTAAGGTGTTTAGGCAACTGGGTCGGATCGACCATGGGTGGACTGCCGTAAAAGTCTTGATGAAGTTATGAGTTATGAGCTTATGAAATGCGCATGCAGACCTAGCTGTCTAGCAGATGCAAGGGTTCCATAGGGATTATTATAGCCTATGGCTTGTCTTATGTTTTATGTTGAAATTGTATTCAATGTTGTATTGATTGAACTGTACTGTTATATTGTTTTCACTGAGCGGTGAAGGCTCCACATTGCTTTGGGGAGTAGCCCCCAGTTGTCTTGATTATAATGGTTGTATATTGCTGTATCATTAGTGCCTGTTTCTGCAATTTTGGTACCTATCAAATTACTGGAAACTTCTAAAATAATTTCAGAGGTAGAAGTGACATGTTCTCTTTGTTCCAGCAGTTGCCCTCTGCCTTGTGTGTATATGTGAGAGAGAGGGGGAGAGCAACCCCCCTCCCTTGTTGATTGTAACTCATTGAACAGTAACTGTTTTACGTTTTCTTGACAGATATACCTGGTAATGTATAGCAATATGTTTAAGTGTTATTTTGACATTAAATTCAGCTGTGGCGAGTTAATAAGGTTTATAGACATCCTTTTAAGATATGAGGGTTGATTAAGAGGGAAAAAAAAGTATTTCGTTTTTGTGCCGTTTTTTTTTTTTGAAATTTTCCCGCTCTCGTATGAGTGTACGAGCGATTCTATGCGTGCATTGCTATCCTTCAGTAAAGTCTTCGTCCATTCGTACGGCAGAGCACGAGAATGTCATTTTCCAGCGTGGCGTTTCCGTTTTATTTTCTCATCTAACAACGTTGGCTTTCGTTTTTGCCCTTTTTCCATCGTCTCCTTACACGAATCCTTTACGTTTCCCGATAGATTCTGTTTTCCTTATTCAATACATGATAGTCCGGATGAAAATCCTTACGATCTTTCGCCTGCGCACAACAAACTTAACTCATTAAAGGGCTCGCCTACATATTTGGGTCACTCACTTCTGCTACAATGCTTAGCTAAATCACTTTGCGCTTTCCTACATCTACCATGTATGATCCCTAAAACTGATCCAAACCACTTTGTGCTTTCTTACATCTACCATGTATGACCCCTAAAACTGACCCAAATCACTTTACGGTTAGGTTCTTCTTCCATTTTAGACCCCTAAAACTCACCCAAATCACTTCGCGGTCATCTGAATCTTCATCTCTAAATATTTATTTAACCCTTTGTTTTGTGTTAATCTTTTTTGAAAAAAACATGACACTGAAACAGTTTTTTTTTGTTTTTTATAAAACAATGCCATTTTTTTATGGCTTATTTTAAAAAAAATGTGTGCTATAATATTTAAAATTTTTTTTTTTGCATTAAAATTTTACAAAGTGTAAAAAATATAAAACTTTTGACATCACCATCAACTGTAAAACTATATACAACACAATAGGCTCGATTCAGAGAGACACCCAAAAACTTTCGGTTTGGTGCCGACGTCGTAAGATTTTCAAAATTTCCCGCTCTCGCATGAACGTTCGAGCGATTCTATGCATGCTTCGTAAACCTTCCGTAGCGCGTCCGTGTGCTCGTATGCCAGAGTACGCGGACGAGGCTGTCATTTTCCATCGAAAATGTTCAGATTCATTTTTCACAACTACCAACGTAGCCTTTCGTTTTTGCCCTTTTCCCATCGTATCCTCACATGAATCCTATCATTTTCCCGCTACATCCTGCTTCATTTTTTCCTAAAGTATCTGTCCAGACGAAATTCTTACGATATTGCGCCTGCGCACTACAAACTTCTCTCATTAAAGTGCTCGCCTATATAATTTCACTTCCATCACTAAACTCACCCTAACCACTTAGCGCTATCCTGCCTTTTCCCTTGAGGTCCCTTAAAGCTCACCCTAACCACTTAGCGCTATCCTGCCTTTTCCCTTGAGGTCCCTTAAAGCTCACCCTAACCACTTAGCGCTATCCTGCCTTTTCCCTTGAGGTCCCTTAAAGCTCACCCTAACCACTTAGCGCTTTGTTTCTTCTTCCATTTTCACACCCTAAAACTTACCCAAATCACTTAGCGCCTTGTTTCTTCTTCCATTTTCACACCCTAAAACTTACCCAAATCACTTAGCGCCTTGTTTCTTCTTCCATTTTCACACCCTAAAACTTACCCAAATCACTTAGCGCCTTGTTTCTTCTTCCATTTTCACACCCTAAAACTTACCCAAATCACTTAGCGCCTTGTTTCTTGCTCGGTTGTTTTTGATTATCCACCATATAGCTCATTCAAGGCCTGAGGTAGCCCAGTAGCCAATGCCAGAGTCCAAGACTCACTGAATCGGCCACTTAAGGTGTTGCGCGGCTGCCATGGCCACAATAACATTTGTGGTGGCTCCTCATGTTTGGCGGCATGATTGGGTGACATTCTGGCCTTAACATCTAAGACCTTGGACCCTGGCTGTGATTGTACTGGATTTGGATTGGGACTGGGTGTTCTTGTTTGGGTGGCCCACTGACTTACAGGTGTAGATGTGGCATAGCTAGGTTTGCTTTCAACCTGTGTCGGTGGAAAATGTGGGCAAGCAGGAGAGGGATTAATTTGGTGCTATTTCCTTTGTGTACAAATGTATGGAACATAATTGCATGTACAGGTGTTGTCCCAAAGTATGTGAGGGGCACTCACCTCCGATTCTGTTTGTCTCACATATACCTTTTACTAAGTAGTAAACATTTTGGTTTGAACAAGCTCATGTGTGTGGTGTTTTCATATAGAAATATGAGTTCAAGTTGGCACCAAAACAAACAATAACCAAGGTCTACAAATAAATACTCAAACATAGATTTTTTTTTGGGTTGCACAAATTCATTATTGTTTACTTCATAATGAAATTAAACATAGCCAAACAAACCAAAAAAAAATTACACAAATTAAACTAAATTAGCAAAAATGTGTGGCTATTAAATATGCCCGCACGGCTTGCCCAGACGCACTTGGCTGGCCCACATAGGCGTCGTCTGCCTCCTCGGAGGGTGGAGAGGGTGGGCAATCCAGATATCGGGGGACCCTTTGCATAATGACTAAATTATGGAGCGCGGCACATGCCATTATAATGTCAATGACCTTTTTCGGGTCATACTGCAGGGAGCCCCCAGTGTGGTCCAAGCACCGAAACCGGGTCTTGAGGAGTCCAAAGGCCCTCTCCACCACTGCCCTGGTCTTTCTATGTGCACGGTTATAGGCCTCTTGTGCTGGAGTTTGTGGCCGGAGGACCGGAGTCATGAGCCACGGCAGTAGTGGATACCCCAAATCTCCTAAATAAGCACCAAAAAAAAAAAAAAATAATAACAGGAAATCATACATTGCCACGCAACATTCCTACTGCAATAAAAATAAAAGAGGTATGTGACATTGTCACACAAACATGAGCATACAGATTGCAGATGCTAAACCAAGAATTAAACATATGTGATAGATGTGGGTCAAAAGTAGTCAAATAATACTGGGGATGGTGGGCAATCAGGCAGACTGTTAGCAGCTATTGTTTCCTGCCTGTGCTGCAGAACAATGTAGTATGGTCTAACTTGACCTGCCCCTTTATAATTCTTGGCTTACTCAAAAACCGGTGTAAGCCGGCCCCTGCACTTTATCCCGCTCACCTCTACTCAGTAAGTTAAATGCATGTAAGCAAAGATGGCGCTGACTCTCTGGTAAAGTCAATAACAGATTTTGAAAGAAAATGGTTTAGAAGGCTGTTTCAGACTTGGCCTCACATTACACTTATTAATTAAAACAATGCAGGCAAAACAATTTTGCAGCCAATGGAGTTTGTCTAATCTAATGGTTCCAGTGTGCTTACACATGTTCACAAGGTGAGGGGCAAGGCAGCGTTGATGAAAGGTAAAGCCAACCTAAAACTTTGCCATACATATACAATCCAAATCGATAATTTGAGCCAACTTACCAAGGAGCCATGCACCCGCAAATTCCCCTGACTCAAACCGGCGGAATAATCCAGATCTGCGCAGGATATACGCATCATGGGCTGAGCCAGGGTAGCCTGCCAGGACGCTCAGAAAGCGCAGGTCCTGGGCCACCACCGCTTGCACATTCAGCGAATGGCCCATTTTGCGATTTCTGGGTAAAAAGGAAACAGAAACAACAAAAAAATAACGTTTAGTAAACAAATCCAACGCACACTTCAAACAGCCTATGTCAAAATGTAACATCCAGACAAATAACACTAAACAACTACGTTCCATTTAAGTGGTCAACAAAAGAATATCAATGTTTGAGCCTTGACAGTCTTACTTGTTCTATTAAAAGGACACTTACAAATGTTTTACTTTGAAATAACTAACTTTGGAACTAATTTATAAATAAGGGCCGTTGTTGCACATACACTCTTGGCAAGGAGGGAGCATTAGCAAGGAGGGAGTGATTGCAATTAGGGATCATCTTGTCTGCAGCAGATAAGTAATGCCCCAGTGGTTTCCGGGTTCTGCACGGCCGGACGAACGGCCGGACGCACGCGTACGCGAGCGCGTAAGCGTCATACCCACGCCTTAGGATTTAAAGGGTCCTGGACACACAGCTCAGTCACTTTCATGGGCTCAACATGCCACCCAAAAAACCCGTCGGGAAGGCCAAACCAGGCAAGGAGGCCAGCAGCAAAATGCCACAGCGGCCTGAGGAGGATTCTTCACGCCCGACCACTCGGTCCCAAATTCCAATGCCGAAGGTGCGTGGAACACGTAGCTACAGTGGCAAGGCCAAGGCAACAATACCAACCAAGTCTGCTAAGCCAAAAACTACCAGCAAAGCAAAGGAGGCAGAGGCGAAGAAGAAGACCCCAACCAAGCAGGCAGGTACGCCCGCAAAAAAGCCCACTAAGAGGCCTCCAACATCCATTTTGAAAGAACGCTCCACTGGCAAGGCCAGTAAAAGCCACAGGCCCAGAAGCCCCAGCCCACCAAGCTCAGCATCTCCAAAGACACGTGGTAAAGGCGGGCATGGCAAGAGCAAGAGCCACAGGCACAGAAGTCCAAGCACAGCAAGCTCAGCATCTCCAAAGACACGTGGTAAAGGTGGGCATGGCAAGAGCAAGAGACACAGGCACAGAAGTCCAAGCACAGCAAGCTCAGCATCTCCAAAGACACGTGGTAAAGGTGGGCATGGAAAGAGCAAAAGCCACAGGCACAGAAGCCCCAGCACAGCAAGCTCAGCATCTCCCCAAACACGTGGTAAAGGTGGGCATGGAAAGAGCAAAAGCCACAGGCACAGAAGCTCAAGCCCAGCCAGCTCAGCATGTAGTCAGGTACGTGGGAAACACACCCATGCCCATGGAAAGAGCAAAAGCCACAGGCCAAGAAGTCCCAGCCCAGCCAGCTCAGCATCTCCAGAGCCACGTGCAAGTACCTCCCAGGGGCATGGAACCACAAGTGGCAAGGCCAAAAAGAGCCACAGGGCCAGAAGCACAACACCCTCAAGCACCCTCTCCTCCTCGGCCACATTTGCCACCGGCACAGGTGGAAAGCAACTATCCATATGCCACATCGCCCCATCCAAGTTCAGTGGGCACCCAGGCAAGGACCCCAAATCCATTCCCAAGTCCAGTCCATTCTTTTTCCAGTAACCTGTCCAACATGTCTACACAACAGAGCCAGGCCCGAATGTCCCCAGAATTGCCTCCATCCAGAGATGAGCCAGAACAACAAGCAATAGGTGGGACCTTGCGCCGAGGACAGTTGAGTGGCAGGTTTGGTGAGGCCCAAACTCTGGCATTGGCAAGTGGGCTGACTTTACATTATGATGAGCTATATGGGCGCAAATCAAAAGCTACTAGCAAAATGCGGAAAAATGAAATCTTGGAGGAACTCACCAGACAGGTCAATGCAGCCGGGGGAGGAGCTTAAAGATGTGGAGCAGATTCAAGATTCAGCAGAGTAGCCCCCAGTTGTCTTGATTATAATGGTTGTATATTGCTGTATCATTAGTGCCTGTTTCTGCAATTTTGGTACCTATCAAATTACTGGAAACTTCTAAAATAATTTCAGAGGTAGAAGTGACATGTTCTCTTTGTTCCAGCAGTTGCCCTCTGCCTTGTGTGTATATGTGAGAGAGAGGGGGAGAGCAACCCCCCTCCCTTGTTGATTGTAACTCATTGAACAGTAACTGTTTTACGTTTTCTTGACAGATATACCTGGTAATGTATAGCAATATGTTTAAGTGTTATTTTGACATTAAATTCAGCTGTGGCGAGTTAATAAGGTTTATAGACATCCTTTTAAGATATGAGGGTTGATTAAGAGGGAAAAAAAAGTATTTCGTTTTTGTGCCGTTTTTTTTTTTGAAATTTTCCCGCTCTCGTATGAGTGTACGAGCGATTCTATGCGTGCATTGCTATCCTTCAGTAAAGTCTTCGTCCATTCGTACGGCAGAGCACGAGAATGTCATTTTCCAGCGTGGCGTTTCCGTTTTATTTTCTCATCTAACAACGTTGGCTTTCGTTTTTGCCCTTTTTCCATCGTCTCCTTACACGAATCCTTTACGTTTCCCGATAGATTCTGTTTTCCTTATTCAATACATGATAGTCCGGATGAAAATCCTTACGATCTTTCGCCTGCGCACAACAAACTTAACTCATTAAAGGGCTCGCCTACATATTTGGGTCACTCACTTCTGCTACAATGCTTAGCTAAATCACTTTGCGCTTTCCTACATCTACCATGTATGATCCCTAAAACTGATCCAAACCACTTTGTGCTTTCTTACATCTACCATGTATGACCCCTAAAACTGACCCAAATCACTTTACGGTTAGGTTCTTCTTCCATTTTAGACCCCTAAAACTCACCCAAATCACTTCGCGGTCATCTGAATCTTCATCTCTAAATATTTATTTAACCCTTTGTTTTGTGTTAATCTTTTTTGAAAAAAACATGACACTGAAACAGTTTTTTTTTGTTTTTTATAAAACAATGCCATTTTTTTATGGCTTATTTTAAAAAAAATGTGTGCTATAATATTTAAAATTTTTTTTTTTGCATTAAAATTTTACAAAGTGTAAAAAATATAAAACTTTTGACATCACCATCAACTGTAAAACTATATACAACACAATAGGCTCGATTCAGAGAGACACCCAAAAACTTTCGGTTTGGTGCCGACGTCGTAAGATTTTCAAAATTTCCCGCTCTCGCATGAACGTTCGAGCGATTCTATGCATGCTTCGTAAACCTTCCGTAGCGCGTCCGTGTGCTCGTATGCCAGAGTACGCAGACGAGGCTGTCATTTTCCATCGAAAATGTTCAGATTCATTTTTCACAACTACCAACGTAGCCTTTCGTTTTTGCCCTTTTCCCATCGTATCCTCACATGAATCCTATCATTTTCCCGCTACATCCTGCTTCATTTTTTCCTAAAGTATCTGTCCAGACGAAATTCTTACGATATTGCGCCTGCGCACTACAAACTTCTCTCATTAAAGTGCTCGCCTATATAATTTCACTTCCATCACTAAACTCACCCTAACCACTTAGCGCTATCCTGCCTTTTCCCTTGAGGTCCCTTAAAGCTCACCCTAACCACTTAGCGCTATCCTGCCTTTTCCCTTGAGGTCCCTTAAAGCTCACCCTAACCACTTAGCGCTATCCTGCCTTTTCCCTTGAGGTCCCTTAAAGCTCACCCTAACCACTTAGCGCTTTGTTTCTTCTTCCATTTTCACACCCTAAAACTTACCCAAATCACTTAGCGCCTTGTTTCTTCTTCCATTTTCACACCCTAAAACTTACCCAAATCACTTAGCGCCTTGTTTCTTCTTCCATTTTCACACCCTAAAACTTACCCAAATCACTTAGCGCCTTGTTTCTTCTTCCATTTTCACACCCTAAAACTTACCCAAATCACTTAGCGCCTTGTTTCTTGCTCGGTTGTTTTTGATTATCCACCATATAGCTCATTCAAGGCCTGAGGTAGCCCAGTAGCCAATGCCAGAGTCCAAGACTCACTGAATCGGCCACTTAAGGTGTTGCGCGGCTGCCATGGCCACAATAACATTTGTGGTGGCTCCTCATGTTTGGCGGCATGATTGGGTGACATTCTGGCCTTAACATCTAAGACCTTGGACCCTGGCTGTGATTGTACTGGATTTGGATTGGGACTGGGTGTTCTGTTTTGGGTGGCCCACTGACTTACAGGTGTAGATGTGGCATAGCTAGGATTGCTTTCAACCTGTGTCGGTGGAAAATGTGGGCAAGCAGGAGAGGGATTAATTTGGTGCTATTTCCTTTGTGTACAAATGTATGGAACATAATTGCATGTACAGGTGTTGTCCCAAAGTATGTGAGGGGCACTCACCTCCGATTCTGTTTGTCTCACATATACCTTTTACTAAGTAGTAAACATTTTGGTTTGAACAAGCTCATGTGTGTGGTGTTTTCATATAGAAATATGAGTTCAAGTTGGCACCAAAACAAACAATAACCAAGGTCTACAAATAAATACTCAAACATAGATTTTTTTTTGGGTTGCACAAATTCATTATTGTTTACTTCATAATGAAATTAAACATAGCCAAACAAACCAAAAAAAAATTACACAAATTAAACTAAATTAGCAAAAATGTGTGGCTATTAAATATGCCCGCACGGCTTGCCCAGACGCACTTGGCTGGCCCACATAGGCGTCGTCTGCCTCCTCGGAGGGTGGAGAGGGTGGGCAATCCAGATATCGGGGGACCCTTTGCATAATGACTAAATTATGGAGCGCGGCACATGCCATTATAATGTCAATGACCTTTTTCGGGTCATACTGCAGGGAGCCCCCAGTGTGGTCCAAGCACCGAAACCGGGTCTTGAGGAGTCCAAAGGCCCTCTCCACCACTGCCCTGGTCTTTCTATGTGCACGGTTATAGGCCTCTTGTGCTGGAGTTTGTGGCCGGAGGACCGGAGTCATGAGCCACGGCAGTAGTGGATACCCCAAATCTCCTAAATAAGCACCAAAAAAAAAAAAAATAATAACAGGAAATCATACATTGCCACGCAACATTCCTACTGCAATAAAAATAAAAGAGGTATGTGACATTGTCACACAAACATGAGCATACAGATTGCAGATGCTAAACCAAGAATTAAACATATGTGATAGATGTGGGTCAAAAGTAGTCAAATAATACTGGGGATGGTGGGCAATCAGGCAGACTGTTAGCAGCTATTGTTTCCTGCCTGTGCTGCAGAACAATGTAGTATGGTCTAACTTGACCTGCCCCTTTATAATTCTTGGCTTACTCAAAAACCGGTGTAAGCCGGCCCCTGCACTTTATCCCGCTCACCTCTACTCAGTAAGTTAAATGCATGTAAGCAAAGATGGCGCTGACTCTCTGGTAAAGTCAATAACAGATTTTGAAAGAAAATGGTTTAGAAGGCTGTTTCAGACTTGGCCTCACATTACACTTATTAATTAAAACAATGCAGGCAAAACAATTTTGCAGCCAATGGAGTTTGTCTAATCTAATGGTTCCAGTGTGCTTACACATGTTCACAAGGTGAGGGGCAAGGCAGCGTTGATGAAAGGTAAAGCCAACCTAAAACTTTGCCATACATATACAATCCAAATCGATAATTTGAGCCAACTTACCAAGGAGCCATGCACCCGCAAATTCCCCTGACTCAAACCGGCGGAATAATCCAGATCTGCGCAGGATATACGCATCATGGGCTGAGCCAGGGTAGCCTGCCAGGACGCTCAGAAAGCGCAGGTCCTGGGCCACCACCGCTTGCACATTCAGCGAATGGCCCATTTTGCGATTTCTGGGTAAAAAGGAAACAGAAACAACAAAAAAATAACGTTTAGTAAACAAATCCAACGCACACTTCAAACAGCCTATGTCAAAATGTAACATCCAGACAAATAACACTAAACAACTACGTTCCATTTAAGTGGTCAACAAAAGAATATCAATGTTTGAGCCTTGACAGTCTTACTTGTTCTATTAAAAGGACACTTACAAATGTTTTACTTTGAAATAACTAACTTTGGAACTAATTTATAAATAAGGGCCGTTGTTGCACATACACTCTTGGCAAGGAGGGAGCATTAGCAAGGAGGGAGTGATTGCAATTAGGGATCATCTTGTCTGCAGCAGATAAGTAATGCCCCAGTGGTTTCCGGGTTCTGCACGGCCGGACGAACGGCCGGACGCACGCGTACGCGAGCGCGTAAGCGTCATACCCACGCCTTAGGATTTAAAGGGTCCTGGACACACAGCTCAGTCACTTTCATGGGCTCAACATGCCACCCAAAAAACCCGTCGGGAAGGCCAAACCAGGCAAGGAGGCCAGCAGCAAAATGCCACAGCGGCCTGAGGAGGATTCTTCACGCCCGACCACTCGGTCCCAAATTCCAATGCCGAAGGTGCGTGGAACACGTAGCTACAGTGGCAAGGCCAAGGCAACAATACCAACCAAGTCTGCTAAGCCAAAAACTACCAGCAAAGCAAAGGAGGCAGAGGCGAAGAAGAAGACCCCAACCAAGCAGGCAGGTACGCCCGCAAAAAAGCCCACTAAGAGGCCTCCAACATCCATTTTGAAAGAACGCTCCACTGGCAAGGCCAGTAAAAGCCACAGGCCCAGAAGCCCCAGCCCACCAAGCTCAGCATCTCCAAAGACACGTGGTAAAGGCGGGCATGGCAAGAGCAAGAGCCACAGGCACAGAAGTCCAAGCACAGCAAGCTCAGCATCTCCAAAGACACGTGGTAAAGGTGGGCATGGCAAGAGCAAGAGACACAGGCACAGAAGTCCAAGCACAGCAAGCTCAGCATCTCCAAAGACACGTGGTAAAGGTGGGCATGGAAAGAGCAAAAGCCACAGGCACAGAAGCCCCAGCACAGCAAGCTCAGCATCTCCCCAAACACGTGGTAAAGGTGGGCATGGAAAGAGCAAAAGCCACAGGCACAGAAGCTCAAGCCCAGCCAGCTCAGCATGTAGTCAGGTACGTGGGAAACACACCCATGCCCATGGAAAGAGCAAAAGCCACAGGCCAAGAAGTCCCAGCCCAGCCAGCTCAGCATCTCCAGAGCCACGTGCAAGTACCTCCCAGGGGCATGGAACCACAAGTGGCAAGGCCAAAAAGAGCCACAGGGCCAGAAGCACAACACCCTCAAGCACCCTCTCCTCCTCGGCCACATTTGCCACCGGCACAGGTGGAAAGCAACTATCCATATGCCACATCGCCCCATCCAAGTTCAGTGGGCACCCAGGCAAGGACCCCAAATCCATTCCCAAGTCCAGTCCATTCTTTTTCCAGTAACCTGTCCAACATGTCTACACAACAGAGCCAGGCCCGAATGTCCCCAGAATTGCCTCCATCCAGAGATGAGCCAGAACAACAAGCAATAGGTGGGACCTTGCGCCGAGGACAGTTGAGTGGCAGGTTTGGTGAGGCCCAAACTCTGGCATTGGCAAGTGGGCTGACTTTACATTATGATGAGCTATATGGGCGCAAATCAAAAGCTACTAGCAAAATGCGGAAAAATGAAATCTTGGAGGAACTCACCAGACAGGTCAATGCAGCCGGGGGAGGAGCTTAAAGATGTGGAGCAGATTCAACGCAAAATAAAAAAGAAAATAAACGGCGCAATTACAGGTACATATTTGACTGGTGCATTTGTCTGCTTCTTGTATTGTCCACATTTTAACATTTTGTCTAACAAACTTTTTTTTCAGCTTACAAACTGGCGGAGGCTTCCCTACCAAATTAGAATTTACCCGAGCTGAGGAGATGGTGCTGGGGCTGATACATCCCGTGGCATTAGAGGGCCACTCGGGCCGATGAGACGCGGACATCCCTACTATTCCTGCAGGTTAGTAATGTTAGTGTGTAATTGTAATTTTACAAACGTGTAAAATGAAGATCACAGCCATATCTGAACACATGCCCCTAGGGAGTGCCTAGTAGGGGAGCTTACAGTTAGAGCAGGGTATGTAATGTCTGGAATGTTCTTTTCACAACTTGCAAGCACATACATTACCTTGGAGTGTATTTATGGACATTTGGAAAGTTTTTAGAGTCCCAAAGCACTGCCTGTTATGTGATTCTACTCAACCATATCACATACTTACTTATTTGTGTTTAAGCCACTTGTGTTTTAGCTGTGCTTTGCCCTCAAATATTTGATCTGGGGGTTAAGGAAAGCCCACCAGCATACTCTTAAGCCAAATGTTATTTGCCAGCTGAGTGTAGTTCCCTAATGGGCCTTTAGGGATGTGTGAAGCCTCATAACATGCAGTACATGCATGTTTGTATTTTGTAAGGTCACCAACGTGTATGTACAGGGTCCATCCAACATATAACAGATAATCACATTCATAGTGAAGGTCACCTTGGACCATTGTTGGAGTTGCCACTGCTGCTTGCCCACGTGTTTGAGTGTAGCATATGTAGAAATGCCGAGCATCACTGGATATTTGGGTGTTTACGTGCCTTTACCTTTACAATACAGCCCAACATCAACCCTCAGAAAATGTGGGAGGCTCCGCCAGTTTCACCACGCCCTCAACTTCCGTGTTGCCTAGGAGCCAGGAGCAGATCTATACAGTAAGTGTATTTAGATGAATCTGCTGATGCATGTGTATGAACATGACTAATGAGCAGAACAAATATATTGAGGGCCCAAACTGAACCTTATTTTGTGCATGTCCCAACAGACCCACACACTGATGGAGGAAATCCAGGAGATGAAGGAGGATGGCACCTTGATGAGACCTTCACAACAGACCCCCCTGGAACAGAATCTGCAACGATCCCAACATGCTACTGCTCCAAATCCTCTGCAGCAGAGTGAACCTGCCAGCCCATCGTGGCCAGCATGCAGAGACTGAGCCAACAGTCCCCAGTGATAGGTCTGCTGCCGTGGATTTACAAGACACATCTGTCACTGCTGGTCGAGCTAGACGTCCATCATCTACAGCCGCACAAACCCGTGGAATTGGGAGACGTAGTCAGCAACATCGACCAGGTGATCGCTACCAAGAGAGCCTTTTTTTTCTGAATTTGCTTGTATGATTTTGATTGTCGCCCATATAGCTTATTAGAGTGCTGACATACCCCACTAGCCAATGCCTGACCTCAAGCCTCACTGAACCTGCAAATCAAGCTGTCACACTACAGGCTTGGGCCTAATTAAATTTTGTCTGGCTCATCCTGTTTGTTGGCATGATTGGGGGACATTTTGGGCTGGCAAACTACTACCTTGAACCCTGGCAGAGATTGGACTGGACTTGGATTTGGAGTGGGGGTTATTTTGTTTGGGTGGGCCACTGACTTACAGGTGTGGATGTGGCATACGTATGGCATACGTATGGCTGGTTAACACCTGTGGCTGTGGCCAAGTAGGAGAGTGTGTGTATGTGGCCCTATGTATTACTGGCCCAATTTGGACATGGAAATGCTTGATCCCTATGTCTGTATCTTTTGTTTTGTAAACAAACTTCGCCCTGGAGTGCATTATTTCAAAACTCCTGGATGTGTCCCAATAGCTTGGTGGCATGATTTGCCCTAAATGAAGATTTATGTGGTCCTATGTATGTACATGAAGTATGCAAGTGCCCTTGAACTACAAATGTACATATTTATATTAAATATATTGAATGTGTCTTTACCTGTTGTTGTCTACATTGATGCCTTAAGGTTTGGGGAAATGTTAGCTTTTTGCAGGTTTACCAAAAAGCACAGGCCCAAAAAAAGCATTACTCTCAGATCATGAGTGAATTTTTTTGTAATTAAATCATTACTATTTGTTAAACAAACAAATCCAAATTATAGTACAACAAAAACGTTACAGAAACCAAACAAACACACGACAAAAACATTAAGAAAAATGTGATGAAATTAAATTGGCCCGAACTGCTTGCCCAGATGCACTAGTTGTGCCACAATATACTTCATCTGGGTCCTGGCTGGGTGGAGAGGGGGGCAGATCCAAATACCGGGGGACATCTATCTAGATATCTATGACCTTCTTAGGGTCATACTTTAGTGCCCCCCCCCCCCCCCCGGTATGGTCCAAACAGCGAAATCTGGTTTTTAAAAGGCCAAACGCCCTCTCCATAATGGCCCTGGTCTTCCTGTGGGCCCGATTGTAGGCGTCCTGTGGCGCATTCTGTGGCCGAAGGACGGCGTCAGCAGCCAGGGAAGCAGTGGATAGCCGGAATCCCCTGAAATTTAAATTAAAAAATAACATCAATTACACATCACAACAAAAATTTATACAAAAATATACACCATCAACATGACTAAGAGACTCTGTCAAATTTGAGACACACCCTGAACATACAGATTACTCTGATTAACAAACAGTGTAACACCATCTAATGCATGATCGGACCATTAAAACCTCCAAGATGGCGGATGAGGGCAAATCAGGCAGACTGCTAACAGGTATTATTATTTTTGTTTATTTATATAGCGCCATCATCTTCCGTAGCGCTTTACAAAGTAGGAATTACAGACAGGGTAGAAACATACGGTACATATGCTATTTCAAATGTAGTTTTACAGAGTTGACAATGGATATTCTGAGTACAAGATACAATAGGGGAGAGAGCCCTGCCCTTGCGAGCTTACAGTCTAAAGGATGAGGGGTGAAGACGAGGGGAAAGGATCACAAACAGTCCGTATTGAGCTTTGTGGCATATGCCTTTTTAGAAGATTGGTTAAGGCAGATTATATGATTGTCTGAATAAGTGAGTTTTGAGGGCTCCTTTGAAGGTTTTGAGTGTTGTGGAGTGGCGGATTGGGTGGGGGAGGGCATTCCAGAAGATTGGAGTTGCACGTGAGAAGTCCTGGAGGCGGGCGTGAGAGGAGGTGACCAGGGAGGAGGACAGGAGAAGGTCGGTAGCAGAGCGGAGGCTGCGTCTAGGTTGATACTGTTGGATTAGAGATGAGATGTAGGGAGGGGCCTGGTTGGAGAGAACCTTGTATGTGAGAGTTAGAGTTTTGAACAGGATTCGCTGTGGGACTGGCAGCCAGTGTAGGGATTGGCAGAGAGGCGCAGAACTGGAGGAGCGAGAGGAGAGATGGATGAGGCGAGCAGCAGAGTTCAGGATAGATTGGAGGGGTGCCAGTCTGTTAGTTGGTAAGCCACAAAGAAGGATGTTGCAGTAATCCAGACGGGATATGACCAGGGCATGCACTAGCATTTTAGTGGTGTCAGGTGAGAGGAAAGGACGAATGCGGGAGATGTTTTTAAGTTGGAGGCGACAGGAGGTGGCCAGGGAGTGAATATGTGGTTTGAAAGAGAGGGCAGAGTCCAAAATGACTCCCAGGCACCGAGCTTGGGGAGTTGGGGAGTTGCTGGTTATTGTGTAATTGTTGACAGAAATAGATGTGTTAGAGAGGGGAGGGGAGTTAGAGGGTGGGAAAATGACCAGTTCTGTCTTGTCCATGTTTAGCTTGAGGTAGTGAGATGACATGAATGAAGAAATAGCTGAGAGGTACTTGGGAAGGCGAGATAGGGGAGAGGAGAGATTGGGGCCTGAGAGATATATCTGAGTGTCATCCGCATAGAAGTGGTATTGAAAGCCTAGTGAGTTTATACGTTTACCAAGGCCATAGGTGTAGACTGAGAAAAGTAGGGGGCCTAGGACAGAACCTTGCGGCACACCAACAGAAAGGGAACGTGAGGATGAGACTATGTTAGAATAGGATACACTGAATGATCTATCAGAGACGTAAGAGGTGAGCCAAGAGAGTGCAAGACCTTGAATCCCAAGAGAGGAGAGAATATCAAGAAGCAGAGAGTGGTCGACAGTATCAAAGGCTGAGGAGAGGTCAAGAAGGATGAGGATGGAGTAGTGACCTTTGCTTTTGGCAGTGAGCAGATCATTGGT
Organism: Gastrophryne carolinensis; assembly: GCA_027917425.1. Taxonomy (NCBI): domain Eukaryota; kingdom Metazoa; phylum Chordata; class Amphibia; order Anura; family Microhylidae; genus Gastrophryne; species Gastrophryne carolinensis. The sequence continues at coordinate 487,484,785 of CM051235.1, forward strand.
GACTTTGGTGAGGGCAGTTTCAGTGGAGTGGTTACGGCAGAATCCTGATTGTAAGGGGTCAAGTAAATTGTTAGTGAATAAGTATTGTGCCAATTCTGAGTGGACATGTTTTTCAAGAAGTTTGGAGGAGAAAGGGAGGAGTGAGATAGGGCGGTAGCTGGAGAGGGCAGAGGGGTCGAGAGAGGGTTTCTTGATTATAGGAGTAATAACTGCATGTTTGTAGGAGGAAGGAAAGGTACCAGTGGAGAGAGAAAGGTTGAATATAGATGTTAAGGCTGGAGTGAGGGATGGAGACAGTTGAGGAATAAGGTGGGATGGAATAGGATCGAGGGAGCAGGTAGTCAGGTGGGCCCTAGAAATGAGAAAAGTTAGTCCAAGCTCACTTATTGGAGTGGAGAATACAAAAGTCTTAAAGGAGACACAGCACTCAACCCTGTTAGCTTGCAGGCCAGCCTATAATCTGTCTCTAAACTTGGTTAAAAACAGAGGACTCGGTCACACACATCTGCAGAAGTATGCTTAAGCTGCACCACTACGCCAAAGTGCCTCTGTGGGGTGCAGTCCTAACTCTAATCTCTGAGAGCCCATTTGGGACATACAGTGCAATAGATAAATTGGGAGCAGGCTTACCTGAGGTTGCCCTAAACCTCTCAAGTGCAAGCCATGGGGTGGAAGGGTCAAAGACCTTGCAATACAGCCTAGACCCCACACACCATGTGCTTGCACAAATTCAAAAGAAACAAAGGGGGAGTGGCAGCTGCTCAGACCATTCATTGGAGTGAAGAAGGTAAGAGAGTAAGGCAGGGGGATTGTTTGAAGTGGTGAGGGATTCTGGGGGGCAAAGCCAAGTCGAATGTTGTCAATTTTTTCTTTAAAGAATGTAGAAAATTCTTCTGCTGTTATTTGGGGGGTTGGAGGAGGGGGTGGTGGGCGGAGTAGGGAACTGAAAGTGTTGAATAGTTGTTGGGGATGCCGGGCTTGTGCAGAAATCAGTGAAGAGAAATATGCTTGCTTAGCAGATGAAAGGGCCGTCCTGAGTTCCTGAAGGGCTTGTTATTGGTTTAGGACTGTGAAGGTATTGGTTTAGGACTGTGCTGCTCAGCATTCTTGGATGTCTTACCTTTTCTGGACCCCAGATCTGCTTTGTCTGAGGCAAGCACAGCTCTAACCCGCACCCTGCACTTTATCCCACTCTCCTCTACTCAGTAAGGCCCTTATTTAACAAGGGATAGCGCCAGGTAGCGAATGGTGAGCGAACGGTAATGACGCTCACCGCCACGAGAACGCTGGCTCCCCTCCGCAATCACACATTTATCAAGCCGATCCTGCTTAGCGACTGACAGAGCGCCAGATAGCGAATCATTCATCATTATTCCAGCCTCACCCCACAGCGCCAGCGAGCGACCTTGAACAGCGACAGGTATGACCTCTCGCTACCTGGCGCTCTCCAATGCATTTCAATGGAGCAATCTTTAAATATTCTTAATTAATTGCTATTAATTAAGAATAGCGGGAGCGCGCCCTGCTAGAGGGACGCGCGGGATGCGGCGGCGGACGCGCATGCGCCGCTGGAACGTGGAAAAGGTAGGATTGTGGGCTTCCTGGGGGGTTTCACCCCCTGGGACATCCCGATTTCGTCGATTCGAATTCATCATTAGCGGCAGGTAGTGACAGATGAGCGTCTGTAGCAGGCATTTTCAGAGCGCCCACTAGTAGTCGCAGTGCTCGGCTGTGAGTAGCTACTTTATAGCGACTCAGTCGCTGTTCAGTAATGTTGAATACATTGTGAGGAGTCGCTATTTGACCAGCACAGCGCTGTATGGGAGCGCATGGTAGCGACTGCTCATAGCGACCGACTCACACCATATTCAGCAAAAAAACAGCCTCACAAATCTCTGGCGCTGAAAAATACTTGTTTGAAGCCCAGAGCGCAGGAGGCGGTGTGTTTAAAGTGTGTTTTCAAGCATCTATCAACTAGTAAGAAAGCGAAAACATATGGAATTACATTGTAACAACATTGTAACATGAACACTTTAATGCCAGACCTGTAATGTCATTTCTGAGGAAATATATAAAAAATTAAAAAATTATGAAAAAACTGCTATTTCAATGCCAGAAGAGGTCAAATATTTTTTTGTGATTTTTTTGAAAAAAAAAAAACAGTTTAAAGAGAAGAAAAGGATCGTCCATTGAAATGTATGGGAGAGCGTCAGGTAGCGAGAGGTCATACCTGGCGCTGTACAAGGCTGAACGCTGGCGCTGTTCGCTGAGGCTGTGAAAATGATTAATCAGACGCTACATGGCGCTATCCCAGTCGCTAAACAGATTCTGCTTGATAAATGTGGAATTGCGTGCCGTGTCCGGCGTTCACCAGTCGCTACCTGTCGCTACCTCTCATTAACCAGCCACTACCTGACGCTATCCCATCTTAAATAAGGGCCTACGTCTATTATGTGGTTTAAACATCTCTCAGCACTTTTCCCCTGTGCGTCATTTTTACTGACCAGATGTCAGCATTTAGCAGGCAGAAAAGGGAGGGGGGAAGAGTGATTTAAAGTGGACCAACACCCAGGATTTTGACTATCCTGGGTCTTGGTCCACTTCGGTGGGGCACCCCCGATCGGGGTGCCCCGCTGTGTGAAACCCCCCCGAACCCCCCGAACTCACCTCTCCCCGCGCCGACGGACAAGCCGCGGACAAGCGGCTCCTCCGCCGCTGCCTCCCGCGCGTCCCTCTTGACGCGCGCGTGCCCGCGCCGGCCATTCACAGACGGCCGGCGCGGGCGCGCGCACGTCTAGAGGGGCGCGAGGGAGGCGGCGGCGGACGGCCGCCGCCGAAACTAAGGTAAGGAGTTTGGGGTGTTTGGGGGGGTTTCACCCCGCGGGACATCCCGATCTCGGGAGGTGATCGGCCCGGGAATCTTATAGATTCCCGGGCCGATCACCGGTGGGTGTTGGTCCACTTTAACCCTTCCAAGGTTAATACAGAGAGGTTTCACACATCTCAAGAACCCTGAAAACTGAGCTGAGTAAATTTACAGGGAATATATATATATATATATATATATATATATATATATTTCTTGCATGGGTTATTTAATAAAAAGTAATAATTAAAAGTTAATTAGGTTCCCCTTTTAAATAAGTTCCCACCCATGTTGCACCCATGTTTCATTTATATTAGCTGGCTAGACACTCTTGTCTTTAGTAAGATGGCACTAGGATGTCAGCATAGTGCATATGGCCACAGATGTGCCCTTATTGGATTAATAGGCCGATCTGATAAATAGATAGTAGCAACATGAACCAGGCATTAGGAGGTTTATATACGGGCAGGCTGATTCATCATTAGCGGCAGGTAGCGACAGATGAGCGTCTGTAGCAGGCATTTTCAGAGCGCCCGCTAGTAGTCACTGTGCTCAGCCGTGGGTCGCTAGTTTATAGCGATTCAGTCGCTGTTCAGTAATGTTGAATACATTGTGAGGAGTCGCTATTTGACCAGTACAGCGCTGTATGTGAGCGCATGTTAGCGACTGCTCATAGCGACCGACTCACACTATATTCAGCAAAAAAACAGCCTCACAAATCTCTGGCGCTGAAAAAAGCCCAGAGCGCAGGAGGCGGTGTGTTTAAAGTGGACCAACACCCACCAGTGATCGGCCCGGGAATCTATAAGATTCCCGGGCCGATCACCTCCCTCCCCGCGGGACATCCGAGATCGGGATGTCCCGCGGGGTGAAACCCCCCCAAACACCCCAAACACCTTACCTCAGTTTTGGCGGCGGCCGGCCGCCGCCGCCTCCCTCGCGCCCCTCTAGACGTGCGCGCCCCCGCGCCGGCCGTCTGTGAATGGCCGGCGCGGGCACGCGCGCGTCAAGAGGGACGCGCGGGAGGCGGCGGCGGAGGAGCCGCTTGTCCGCGGCTTGTCCGTTGGCGCGAGGAGAGGTGAGTTCGGGGGGTTCGGGGGGTTTCACACAGCGGGGCACCCCGATCGGGGGTGCCCCACCGAAGTGGACCAAGACCCAGGATAGTCAAAATCCTGGGTGTTGGTCCACTTAAATAAGGGCCTATGTGTGCCGTTCTGTTGGGTCAGATTTGGTGACAACATACAGACACCCCAGTCCAAAACTGGTAATGTATAAATAGTCTTTGCGAAAAGAGCTGACTTTGTTCAGCAGAGCACCATGATGGCAGGTAAATAAAGATTGCTTTATACCTTGGATATTCTTTCAACATTTCTAGGTCACGATCCATATGTAATATCAATTCTGTGTTACAAGTCCATTTCCCTAGTGGGCAGTCCTTAGCGGCTGCTACATTTGCAGTTGAGAAAATTGAGATCTCCAGTTTGTTTCAGTGTAAATTATGCTAGGGAGGGCACATAGAAATATCTCCTGATACCCTGTTATTGTCATCTTCTTTCTTGTCTACTGTATAAAGCCACACAGTCAATCCTGCTGCATTTATTACTTATACAGTGCACTCAGGGGATGTAGTTATTAGTGTCCACAACCCCCTTCCCCATAGCGTGCACCAGAAGATCCTTTCTGACAGTATTCATGTGTACATTGATGGGTCCTCACCTCTGAACCCAGAGAACGTTATACGGTTTACTGGATGTGCTGCAGTAGTTCTAAATGACAATGAAACAGTATTAGGTAAGTGGGCCTTGCCTCCTACCTCCTCTGCTAAGGCAGTCAAACTTATAGCAGCATTAAGGGAGAGAGGGGGAGGGAGAGATATACAGTATCTGAAGCTAAAATTTTGGGAAAACCTGTGTGCAATACCATATACTCCAGTATTGCAAATGCCTTAGAATATTGATTTATTATTGACTTTTTTTGAATTTGAGGCGGTATGGCCTATCCAAAGCATATTGTAATCATGCTTTTGAACATATAAGGGTAAACATTTGATGTTCTGTGTTATCTGAGATGCTTGAGTTAACATTTCAAAATGGAAAGGCTTTGGCTGATTTCTAGTCTTTGGTAAGGTGTGCATCCAAAATATACATCATTTTCACCTATATACAAGTTCCCATTTGCAAGGAGGTATGATTCACCTAATTTGACAGGTGTTTTTGGAACTTATGGGTACCAGTGGTGATGCATCACATTGTAGAAATGTTGTAGAACCAGGATAAAGAGGTCTTTGGAGAATACTAGAGATGGGATACTATCAACCCCTTATGAGTTAGTTATAGGTGGGCCTATACTGTCCTCTTAGTTGACATGGATGAGGTTCAAGACCTATTTGAAAGAATTGTTGTTATAAGGTTTTGCTTCCAACAGGTGACCAGTAAACACCAATCAATGGGCAGAGCTTTGTGAATTCATTTTAGCCACTGCAGAAAGTTTTTATTAGGTTGATTTTCCCCTTGTGTGGCTATATGATGATTATTCCTGGTTTGTAGTTTGGTATGACTATATTCATAAGTGATGATGTCCTAAGATGTTATAGTAAACTAAATTATTGCATAAAATACTTTTTAAAATTGCAAGTATGTAATGTTAGCTGTTTTAATGGACTTCCTGATCCGGGATTGGGATTTCAAATATTTTTAAGATATTTATGGTATAGACCTGTGAAACAAGTAGTGTACACAATGAATTATGTTATGTTTGTTAATTGGTGCCTCATGCCGCAAGGACAGAGAAGTAGATGCGGTCAGAAGAGATGGGTGAGAGGGAAATAGAATGTTTGCTACATATTTTTAATTTGTAAATTAGGAGGACAAATTCAACCACGTTATATTACTGGGAAGAGGGTTTGGGTCAATTTAACGAAATATCAGCAAGGCAGTGAAGAGTCATATATAAAAATGTCTGCGTTTGGAGTTTCAGAAACTTCCATTATATGTGTAACAACCACACAGATAATATAAATTGTGGGTATAGAACTATGTTGCTGGTTGTTGGTAATAATTTCTAAACAATACATGGTTCCCATATGAGGGTGGTTTGGGTTTGTGGGACAGACTCTTTGTAATTTCATTAAAGATACAAGTCTGATAAAAGATGTTAACCAATGTAAGGGGGTTTGGAGGGAATTTCCCCATCTTAACTTGGGGTGAAGATGTAGAAGAAGGGTTTGAAACTATAGGGTCGATTCAGAGAAACACCAAAAACGTTAGTATTTTTTCCGATCTGTGTTTTTTGGTGTAAATTTTCCGATTTCGTATGAACATTCGAGCGATTCTATAATGCATTTCAAACCGTGTGTAAGTTTTCCGTCCGTTCGTATGGCAGTTAGTGAATCAGTTGAATGTCAGTTTCCATCCTGACTTTTCCGTTTCATTTCTCAGGTTTCAAAGTCGGTTTTGGATTTTGCCCTTTTTCCTTTTTTGTCCGGATGAAAATCCTTATGATCTTGCGCCTGCACACTACAAACTTACCGTATATACTCGAGTATAAGCCGAGTTTTTCAGCCCACTTTTTGGGCTGAAAAAAGCCGCCTCGGCTTATACTCGAGTTAGTGAAATTTTTGGAGGAGAATGGAGGAAAAAAAGGGGCAGGCCATACCGCTGGGCATGGCCGGATTAAGGTAGGGGCGGATGGAGATGGCGCCCGCACCAGAGAGCGAAGAAGAGAGCACGGCGGAGGAACAACCACTCACCGGTTCGGCGGGGGAGGGGGTCTGAGGTCAAGCGGAGAGGCGGCGGCGACTCGCAGAGCAGCCCGGCGGAGGAGTCGACGGAAGAGCCGCAACGGAGACAGCAGAGCCCCGCAGGGAGCAGCCTACACCCAGGTGAAGGTGGGTGTACAAAGATGGCGGCAGCTTGTGCTGGGCAGGGCCGGATTAACGTAGGGGCGGATGGAGATGGCGCCCGCATCAGAGAGCGAGGAAGAGAGCACGGTGGAGGAACAACCACTCACCGGTTCGGCGGGTGAGGGGTCTGAGGTCAAGCGGAGAGGCGGCGGCGACTCGCAGAGCAGCCCGGCGGAGGAGCCGCAACGGAGACAGCAGAGCCCCGCAGGGAGCAGCCTACACCCAGGTGAAGGTGGGTGTAGAAAGATGGCGGCAGCTTGTGCTGGTATAGAGTGAACAAGTTGCTTTCAGTGTTTATCCATACAGTCAATTTGTGCCAACGCTGGGATAAGATCTTTAATCTCGTTAGCATTTTATTAGTTGTTAAATTGTACACTGAGTGCCACTCAGCAGGGAAAAAGCACTAAGCCGGTCAAACCGGCATCTCATATTTGCTCAGAGCGCAGTGCTGCCGGAGGAAGTGTAATGGGCCCCCTCCACATTGTTGTTAGCAGTGACACTGGGGGCGAGGTGGGGGGAGAGACAGGACACCAGGGAGAAAGCAAGAAAGGAGGAATTTATTTAAGGAGGAATTTAATCCCAGTTACCAGGAATGCAGCAGGAGCCACTTAGATCACATCGTATGGCCTATACAGTATGTGACCTCTTATACACTCTCAACCCCCCAGAACCCACCCTAGGCTTATACTCGAGTCAATAACTTTTCCAGTTTTTTTGTGGTAAAATTAGGTGCCTCGGCTTATATTCGGGTCGACCTATACTCGAGTATATACGGTAACTCATTAAAGTGCTGCCTACATATTTGGCTCACTCACTTCTTCTACAATGCTTAGCTAAATCACTTTGCACTTTCTTACATCTTCCATGTCTCACCCCTAAAACTGACCCAAACCACTGTGCGCTCAGGCGAATCTTCATTTCTGCTTTTTCTTTATTTCATTCGTTTTGTGGTAACCAACCATTAATGAATGTATTTCTAAAAGTAAATCATACATTTTTTTTTTTTTTATTTTGAACTGGCATTTTTTACTTGCGTTTTTTAATTAAAATTTTTGGTTTCAAATGGTACAACTTTACATTTTTTGTGTTGTTACCCACACCCTGTACATACAGATTGCTCTTCAAATTTTTAAAACACCCAGCATCTTCTGCATGTTATGAGCCTTGAAACAGCCAAGATGGCGGGTCAGGTAATATAAGGCAGCCTGCAAACAGAAAGGGCCTTGTGACTGTGTTGCTCTGCATTCTGGGATTTCTGACCTTTCAAGGCCCCCAGCTCTGCTGTCTAAGTGTGATGCATCTGACCAAAGATAAGATAAAATAATTACACAAAGCAAAGGTTGCCAACTACAACAATAAATCCGAAAACAAATTAAGATTCAAGTACAACAACAATCCAAAAAAAAAAAAATAACAAAGGACATAAGTTTAAAAATAAATCGCAATTATATGGATATGTGGCAAAATAAAGGTTTACATGCAAAGGACTAATTAAGGTCCACATTAAAATGCTTTTATAAGGCATACATGAAATGTATTGATTCAGGTATGCATTGCTATACAATTTATGGCCTCGGCCATGTTGATACATGCAGTTCATTGGAGCTGAAGGCGTACAGACTCCTCCACATAGCCACAAAACATGAGGCTCGATTCAGAGACACATTCGTCCGGACTTCCGTAGCTGTCTGTGAAAGTTTTGGTGGGTGTTTGTCATTTTTTGGCTTTTTTTCGTACATTTTTCACTCGCACGAACGTTCGAGAACATGCGTATATGCTCTTTCGATAATGGTGCCAAAATCGGAAGATTTTCGTTACTTCGGGAGCTTTTTCCCACCAAATCGGAAATGTTTCGTCCGTTCAGAAATTTTTCGTTATTGCAATGGGCTTGCGATTAATTCAGAGAGCTGATTGCCGATGGTCCCACACCTCATAAATTCGTTTCAGGGCAAAAACATTCCCGGCACCTTTTTGACTACGGGAGCGCGAGCCATCCATGGACGAGGCTACTGCCTTTGAGGAGCGTGAGGATCTGCAACTCATGGGCATTGAGATCGTCCGGAGGGCAGAGACCAGATTGCACCGGCGGCGGCGCATGGACATCAATTGCATGCATGACGTTGAGCTGTTCGAGCTGACCAGGCTTAATCGCGCTTCCCTCCATAAACTGTATAGTGAGCTGCGGCCATGGTTAGCCCGCACCACAAGGAAGGGGCAAGCAATTTCAGGTATGACCAAGATGCTTGGCTGCCTGCAATTTTTGGCGAACGGCTCGTTCCAGAGGCTGGGTGCCCTCTCCGTGGGGATCTCACAGCCTACGCTGAGCCGCGCGCTATCCAAATTTTTGGAAGGCATGGCTGCCATAACTCGGAAATATATTTGTTTCCCTGAGGATATGGTAGCCAGAAACGCCATTAAGCTGGCATTTTATAACATCGCCGACATGCCCAATGTCATGGGTGCAATTGACTGCACACACGTTGCCCTGGTCCCTCCGTCAAGCGACGAGTATATATACAGGCAAGTTTGGGCTTCCATTGTATCTAAATATTTGTGTGTCCCTCCTTTGCCCAATCACATTATTTTTGGTCGTCATTGGGAATAGTCCCTCCTTTTCTGAAATGCATCCTTGGGCCTAATGTCTCCATTTTTAGTAACTCTCAGTGCCAATAGTCCCTCCTTTTCTGAAATGCATCCTTGGGCCTAATGTCTCCATTTTTAGTAACTCTCATTGCCAATAGTCCCTCCTTTTCTGAAATGCATCCTTGGGCCTAATGTCTCCATTTTTAGTAACTCTCATTGCCAATAGTCCCTCCTTTTCTAAAATGCATCCTTGGGCCTAATGTCTCCATTTTTAGTAACTCTCATTGCCAATAGTCCCTCCTTTTCTGAAATGCATCCTTGGGCCTAATGTCTCCATTTTTAGTAACTCTCATTGCCAATAGTCCCTCCTTTTCTGAAATGCATCCTTGGGCCTAATGTCTCCATTTTTAGTAACTCTCATTGCCAATCGTCCCTCCTTTTCTGAAATGCATCCTTGGGCCTAATGTCTCCATTTTTAGTAACTCTCATTGCCAATAGTCCCTCCTTTTGATTAGTCCCTCTAGGTTCATACTCTCTGCTTTACATGTTCCCTCATTGCAATCACTCCCTCCTTGCTAATGCTCCCTCCTTGCCAAGAGTGTATGTGCAACAATGGCCCTTATTTTTACAGGACTAAAAAAGTTAGTTATTTCAAAGTAAAACATTTGTAAGTGTACTTAAAATAGAACTAGTAACTCAACCTTGTCAAGGCTCTAACATTGATCTTCTTTTGTTGCCCACTTAAATGTAACGTAGTTGTTTAGTGTTATTTGTCTGGATGTTACATTTTGACTTAGGCTGTTTGAAGTGTGCGTTGGATTTGTTTCCTAATCGTTATTTTTTGGTTGTTTATGTTTCCTTTTTACACAGAAATCGCAAAATGGGCCATTCGCTGAATGTGCAAGCAGTGGTGGCCCAGGACATGCGTTTTCTGAGCGTCCTGGCAGGCTACCCTGGCTCAGCCCATGATGCCTACATCCTGCGCAGATCAGGATTATTCCGGCGGTTTGAGTCAGGGGAATTTGCGGGTGCATGGCTCCTTGGTAAGTTGCCTCAAATTACCGATTTGGATTGTATATGTATGGCTTTGATTTTGGTTGTATTAACCTTTCCTAAACGCTGCCTTGCCCATCACCTTGTGAACATGTGTAAGCACACTGGAACCATTACATTATACAAACTACATAGGCTGCCAAATTGTTTGGCCTGCATTGTTTTAAAGTGGACCAACACCCAGGATTTTGACTATCCTGGGTTTTGGTCCACTTCAGGGGGGCACCCCGATTAGGGGTGCCCCGCTGTGTAAAACCCCCCAGAAACACCCCAATACGCAGCCGCCGCCGAGGAGGCTAATAAGTGTAATGCGAGGCCAAGTCTGAAACCGCCTTCAAAACAATTTAAGATCAAAATCGGTTATTGACTTTACCAGAGAGTCTGCGCCATCTTTGCTTACATGCATTTCACTTACTGAGTAGAGGTGAGCGGGATAAAGTGCAGGGGCCGGCTTACACCGGTTTTGGACTAAGCCAAGACTGAAAATGGGTCAGGTCAACTTATCCCATAAAACATTGTTCTGCAGCACAGACAGGCAACAATAGCTGCTAACAGTCTACCTGATTGCCCAGCATCCACAGTATTATTTGCCTACTTTGGACCCCCATCTATCACATTTTTTTAATTCTGGTTTTTGCATCTGCAATATGTATGCTCATGTTTGTGTGACAATGTCACATACCTCTTTTATTTTTATTGGAGTAGGAATGTTGCGTGGCAATGTATGATTTACTGTTTTATTTTATTTTGTTTACATTTTTTAGGGGATTTGGGGTATCCACTACTGCCGTGGCTGATGACTCCGGTCCTCCGGCCACAGACTCCAGCACAAGAGGCCTATAATCGTGCACATCGAAAGACCAGGGCAGTGGTGGAGAGGGCCTTTGGACTCCTCAAGACCCGGTTTCGATGTTTGGACCACACTGGGGGCTCCCTGCAGTATGACCCGAAAAAGGTCATTGACATCATAATGGCATGTGCAGCGCTCCATAATTTAGCTATTATGCAAAGGGTCCCCCGATATCTGGATTGCCCACCCTCTCCACCCTCCGATGAGGCAGACGACGCCTATGTGGGCCAGCCAAGTGCGTCTGGGCAAGCTGTGCGGGCATATTTAATAGCCACACATTTTTCCTAATTTTGTATTTGTTAATTTTGTTATTTGTTTGTTATTTTTATTTGGTTGGTTTTGCTATGTTTCATTTCATTATTAAGTAAACAATAATGAATTTGCCCAACCCAAACAAAAAACTATGAGTATTTCTTGGTAGATCTTGGTTATTGTTTGTTTTGGTGCCAACTTGAAGTCATATTTCTCTATCAAAACAACACAGACATGAGCTGGGTGAAACAAAAATGTTTACTAAATCGTAAAAGGTTTATGTGCTACAAACAGAATAGTATCTGAGTGGGCCTCACATACTTGTGGACCAGACATGTACATGCAATTATTTACAATTTGTTTTTAGGGAAAAAAATTTGCACAAAAAAAAACCCTCTCCTGCTTGCCCACATTTTCCACCGACACAGGTTGAAAGCAAACCTAGCTATGCCACATCTACACCTGTAAGTCAGTGGCCCACCCAAAACAGAACACCCAGTCCCAATCCAAATCCAGTACAATCACAGCCAGGGTCCAAGGTCTTAGTTGTTAAGGCCAGAATGTCACCCAATCATGCCGCCAAACATGAGGAGCCACCACAAATGTTCGAGTGTCCATGGCAGCCGCGCAACACCTTAAGTGGCCGATTCAGTGAGTCTTGGACTCTGGCATTGGCTACTGGGCTACCTCAGGCCTTGAATGAGCTATATGGGGGAGAATCAAAAACAAACTAGCAAGAACAGCGCAAAACTGAAGATTTATAGCCCTCACCAGACAAGTCAATCCAGTGGGGATGTATCGCAAAGATATGGACCAGATTCACGCCAAACACACCTTAATATGGGTGATGCCCATAGAACCCAGGTTGGCCCACTTGGTGTTGGGGGGGCATAACCTGGGCCTGTGTGGCATTCAGAATCTGCAACTGTTCCAAAATGTGTCTTTGGTTAGTGTGCATTTCTGCCATGCCTGACCTTAGTTCAGAAGTCAAGTTGGCCATGTGGCTGTTATGGGTCCTCAATTCAGTCAGCACGGCACTGAAGGTAGTATTTATGGACTCTAATTGGCCCCTAATATGTTCCTGATTTTGCTGATTTTGCCGCCGAAAAAGCCGCCTCTCTTGGTGCCATGCTGACTCCATCATCTGCACGCCCCTCCCCTGGGAAACTGGGCGACGTTGCTGAGTACGCCGCCCAATTCCCCGGGTTGTGGGGCGTGCAGATGATGTTTCTCGAGGACCCCCAATAGCCACACGTCTGCTCGCCAAATCCTCAGCAGCAGATGTGAAACTGGGGACTGGAGGGTCAGTCTCTGCATGCTGCCCACGATGTGCAGGCAGCATGCAGCCAGCTTCACTCTGCTGCTGTGGATTTGGCGGAGACACATTTTGGGACAGTTGCAGATTCTGTCCCAGGGGAAGATCTTCAGAATCTCCTAGGAAGCTTCCATCTTCCTCCTGCTCCTGGATTTGCTCCATCAGTGTGTGGCTCTGTTGGGGACATGTAAAAAAAACAGGTTCAGTGTGGGGAATACCTATAAAAACCACACAAGCAAAACATGGCAGCCTACATGCATACACAACAGCCTCAAAATACACTTACCGTAGACATCGGATCCTGGGTCCTATGCAGCGCGGAAGAAGACGGCAGCGGTAACATGGAAGAGGAGTCCCCACTAGCTGAGGGATGATGCTGGCCTGCTTCAGAAGAAAAAGAGCGATGAATACACACAACTATGCATAGTTTATGTTTAAGAACACATATGGTAATCAAAGAAACGTGGCCAAGCAGTAAGGGCCCCTCCCACAACGTGGCCACTTGGCATTCACTAGGAATGGCATTACATTAGTGCATGGCTTGTGAAACCAGACTAGACCCATTGTTCATGTGTCTCCAAACAAACATGCAAAGAATGGCTGATGTGTGAGTTGCCACATCCCTTTAAGGCGATGAAGTTTACACACTAAGGTGGCAAAAAACACTTACAATATGATTCTGGTGGGGGACATTGTATGGCATAAAACATTTCTAGCAAACCAGCTTAATCAGTTGGCCAACTAACCCAGCTCTTCCCAAATTGACAAACAGCCAAAGATGTTAGTGTGGCGTGTGCTTGTCAATTAATACACAGCACCCATTCCTTTTCTCCACTCCTAAGTGACATATTTTTCATCAATTAACTTAAACATCATGTATGTGGGTGGCAATGTGCACATTACCAGGCCACACACATGACACACCCTAGTCAAAGTCAGCACTCCCAACAAACCCACCCCCTCGAGCCATGTGTTTAGCTAGCCCTTGCTGCCACCCCCTAGAGCCATGTGTTTAGCTAGCCCTTGCTGCCACCCCCTAGAGCCATGTCTTTAGCTAGCCCTTGCTGCCACCCCCTAGAGCCATGTCTTTAGCTAGCCCTTGCTGCCACCCCCTAGAGCCATGTGTTTAGCTAGCCCTTGCTGCCACCCCCTAGAGCCATGTGTTTAGCTAGCCCTTGCTGCCACCCCCTAGAGCCATGTGTTTAGCTAGCCCTTGCTGCCACCCCCTAGAGCCATGTGTTTAGCTAGCCCTTGCTGCCACCCCCTAGAGCCATGTGTTTAGCTAGCCCTTGCTGCCACCCCCTAGAGCCATGTGTTTAGCTAGCCCTTGCTGCCACCCCCTAGAGCCATGTGTTTAGCTAGCCCTTGCTGCCACCCCCTAGAGCCATGTCTTTAGCTAGCCCTTGCTGCCTATGTGTATGTTTCCATACATTTGTGGGGTCATTCACACATTACTAACCTGCAGGAATTGGTGGGTTGTCGGTGTCCTGCTGGGCCGAGTGTCCCTCTAAGGCCACGGGATGTAATAAGGACAGCACCATCTCCTCAGCCGGTGTAAATCGCATTTTTGTTGGGAAACCTCCGCCAGTTGTTTCGCTGAAAAACATAGTAAGCATAATTAAGCACACTGATGGAGAGACAAGAATAATACCAACCCAAACCTGACCTATGTACCTGTGCATCCGCCTTAGACTCTCTTTCTTCCGCACTGCATATTTTAGGTCCGAAATCTTCCGTTGAATCTGGTCCATATCTTTACGTTCCTCACCCGCGGCATTGACTTGCCTGGTGAGTTCTTCAAAAATCTCAGTTTTGCGCTGTTTACTGGTGTGTTTTGATTTCCTTCCATATAGCTCATCAAAATGTAAGGTGAGCCCAGTAGCCAATGCCAGAGTTCGGGACTCTGCAAACCGGCCACCCAAGTGTCCTCTGCGCAAGTTGCGCCCTCTTCGGGGTGGTTGGGGCTCCTCAGTGGTTGGTTGCAAATGGGGTGACATTCTGGCCGGGGGGGATGGAGGACACCTCAACGACTGGAGGCTGGCTGTTGATCTTACTGGACTTGGGAAGGGACTGGGTGTTCGGGGCTGGGTGGACCCTGAAGTTGCAGGTGTAGATGTGGCATAGGGTGAATGCATGCCAACCTGGTCCTCCGGCCACAGACTCCAGCACAAGAGGCCTATAATCGTGCACATCGAAAGACCAGGGCAGTGGTGGAGAGGGCCTTTGGACTCCTCAAGACCCGGTTTCGATGTTTGGACCACACTGGGGGCTCCCTGCAGTATGACCCGAAAAAGGTCATTGACATCATAATGGCATGTGCAGCGCTCCATAATTTAGCTATTATGCAAAGGGTCCCCCGATATCTGGATTGCCCACCCTCTCCACCCTCCGATGAGGCAGACGACGCCTATGTGGGCCAGCCAAGTGCGTCTGGGCAAGCTGTGCGGGCATATTTAATAGCCACACATTTTTCCTAATTTTGTATTTGTTAATTTTGTTATTTGTTTGTTATTTTTATTTGGTTGGTTTTGCTATGTTTCATTTCATTATTAAGTAAACAATAATGAATTTGCCCAACCCAAACAAAAAACTATGAGTATTTCTTGGTAGATCTTGGTTATTGTTTGTTTTGGTGCCAACTTGAAGTCATATTTCTCTATCAAAACAACACAGACATGAGCTGGGTGAAACAAAAATGTTTACTAAATCGTAAAAGGTTTATGTGCTACAAACAGAATAGTATCTGAGTGGGCCTCACATACTTGTGGACCAGACATGTACATGCAATTATTTACAATTTGTTTTTAGGGAAAAAAATTTGCACAAAAAAAAACCCTCTCCTGCTTGCCCACATTTTCCACCGACACAGGTTGAAAGCAAACCTAGCTATGCCACATCTACACCTGTAAGTCAGTGGCCCACCCAAAACAGAACACCCATTCCCAATCCAAATCCAGTACAATCACAGCCAGGGTCCAAGGTCTTAGTTGTTAAGGCCAGAATGTCACCCAATCATGCCGCCAAACATGAGGAGCCACCACAAATGTTCGAGTGTCCATGGCAGCCGCGCAACACCTTAAGTGGCCGATTCAGTGAGTCTTGGACTCTGGCATTGGCTACTGGGCTACCTCAGGCCTTGAATGAGCTATATGGGGGAGAATCAAAAACAAACTAGCAAGAACAGCGCAAAACTGAAGATTTATAGCCCTCACCAGACAAGTCAATCCAGTGGGGATGTATCGCAAAGATATGGACCAGATTCACGCCAAACACACCTTAATATGGGTGATGCCCATAGAACCCAGGTTGGCCCACTTGGTGTTGGGGGGGCATAACCTGGGCCTGTGTGGCATTCAGAATCTGCAACTGTTCCAAAATGTGTCTTTGGTTAGTGTGCATTTCTGCCATGCCTGACCTTAGTTCAGAAGTCAAGTTGGCCATGTGGCTGTTATGGGTCCTCAATTCAGTCAGCACGGCACTGAAGGTAGTATTTATGGACTCTAATTGGCCCCTAATATGTTCCTGATTTTGCTGATTTTGCCGCCGAAAAAGCCGCCTCTCTTGGTGCCATGCTGACTCCATCATCTGCACGCCCCTCCCCTGGGAAACTGGGCGACGTTGCTGAGTACGCCGCCCAATTCCCCGGGTTGTGGGGCGTGCAGATGATGTTTCTCGAGGACCCCCAACAGCCACACGTCTGCTCGCCAAATCCTCAGCAGCAGATGTGAAACTGGGGACTGGAGGGTCAGTCTCTGCATGCTGCCCACGATGTGCAGGCAGCATGCAGCCAGCTTCACTCTGCTGCTGTGGATTTGGCGGAGACACATTTTGGGACAGTTGCAGATTCTGTCCCAGGGGAAGATCTTCAGAATCTCCTAGGAAGCTTCCATCTTCCTCCTGCTCCTGGATTTGCTCCATCAGTGTGTGGCTCTGTTGGGGACATGTAAAAAAAACAGGTTCAGTGTGGGGAATACCTATAAAAACCACACAAGCAAAACATGGCAGCCTACATGCATACACAACAGCATCAAAATACACTTACCGTAGACATCGGATCCTGGGTCCTATGCAGCGCGGAAGAAGACGGCAGCGGTAACATGGAAGAGGAGTCCCCACTAGCTGAGGGATGATGCTGTCCTGCTTCAGAAGAAAAAGAGCGATGAAAACACACAACTATGCATAGTTTATGTTTAAGAACACATATGGTAATCAAAGAAACGTGGCCAAGCAGTAAGGGCCCCTCCCACAACGTGGCCACTTGGCATTCACTAGGAATGGCATTACATTAGTGCATGGCTTGTGAAACCAGACTAGACCCATTGTTCATGTGTCTCCAAACAAACATGCAAAGAATGGCTGATGTGTGAGTTGCCACATCCCTTTAAGGCGATGAAGTTTACACACTAAGGTGGCAAAAAACACTTACAATATGATTCTGGTGGGGGACATTGTATGGCATAAAACATTTCTAGCAAACCAGCTTAATCAGTTGGCCAACTAACCCAGCTCTTCCCAAATTGACAAACAGCCAAAGATGTTAGTGTGGCGTGTGCTTGTCAATTAATACACAGCACCCATTCCTTTTCTCCACTCCTAAGTGACATATTTTTCATCAATTAACTTAAACATCATGTATGTGGGTGGCAATGTGCACATTACCAGGCCACACACATGACACACCCTAGTCAAAGTCAGCACTCCCAACAAACCCACCCCCTCGAGCCATGTGTTTAGCTAGCCCTTGCTGCCACCCCCTAGAGCCATGTGTTTAGCTAGCCCTTGCTGCCACCCCCTAGAGCCATGTCTTTAGCTAGCCCTTGCTGCCACCCCCTAGAGCCATGTCTTTAGCTAGCCCTTGCTGCCACCCCCTAGAGCCATGTGTTTAGCTAGCCCTTGCTGCCACCCCCTAGAGCCATGTCTTTAGCTAGCCCTTGCTGCCACCCCCTAGAGCCATGTCTTTAGCTAGCCCTTGCTGCCACCCCCTAGAGCCATGTGTTTAGCTAGCCCTTGCTGCCACCCCCTAGAGCCATGTGTTTAGCTAGCCCTTGCTGCCACCCCCTAGAGCCATGTGTTTAGCTAGCCCTTGCTGCCACCCCCTAGAGCCATGTGTTTAGCTAGCCCTTGCTGCCACCCCCTAGAGCCATGTGTTTAGCTAGCCCTTGCTGCCACCCCCTAGAGCCATGTGTTTAGCTAGCCCTTGCTGCCACCCCCTAGAGCCATGTGTTTAGCTAGCCCTTGCTGCCACCCCCTAGAGCCATGTCTTTAGCTAGCCCTTGCTGCCTATGTGTATGTTTCCATACATTTGTGGGGTCATTCACACATTACTAACCTGCAGGAATTGGTGGGTTGTCGGTGTCCTGCTGGGCCGAGTGTCCCTCTAAGGCCACGGGATGTAATAAGGACAGCACCATCTCCTCAGCCGGTGTAAATCGCATTTTTGTTGGGAAACCTCCGCCAGTTGTTTCGCTGAAAAACATAGTAAGCATAATTAAGCACACTGATGGAGAGACAAGAATAATACCAACCCAAACCTGACCTATGTACCTGTGCATCCGCCTTAGACTCTCTTTCTTCCGCACTGCATATTTTAGGTCCGAAATCTTCCGTTGAATCTGGTCCATATCTTTACGTTCCTCACCCGCGGCATTGACTTGCCTGGTGAGTTCTTCAAAAATCTCAGTTTTGCGCTGTTTACTGGTGTGTTTTGATTTCCTTCCATATAGCTCATCAAAATGTAAGGTGAGCCCAGTAGCCAATGCCAGAGTTCGGGACTCTGCAAACCGGCCACCCAAGTGTCCTCTGCGCAAGTTGCGCCCTCTTCGGGGTGGTTGGGGCTCCTCAGTGGTTGGTTGCAAATGGGGTGACATTCTGGCCGGGGGGGATGGAGGACACCTCAACGACTGGAGGCTGGCTGTTGATCTTACTGGACTTGGGAAGGGACTGGGTGTTCGGGGCTGGGTGGACCCTGAAGTTGCAGGTGTAGATGTGGCATAGGGTGAATGCATGCCAACCTGTGCCGGAGGATAATGTGGGCGAGCCACAGAGGTTCTTGAAGAACTGGAGGTGGTGCTTGGAGCCCTGTGGGTGTGTGGGGCCTTGGAGGTGGTTGCCTGGGTCTGTGGGGCCTTGGAGGTGCCTGCCTGGGGTGAGGCATATCTGCTCCGACTTTTGGCCTTCGCTTTTGAGCCATGTGCGGGGGGGAGGGGGGCCGTTGGCCTTTGTTGGCTTTTCGGGCTTCTGGACCGTGTTCTTGTTTGGCCCCTGCTGCGCCTTGGGCCCCTGCTGCGGCTTCTGGACCGTGAGGTTGTTCGGCCCCTGCTGCGCCTTGGGCCCCTGCTGCGGCTTCTAGACCGTGAGGTTGTTCTGCCCCTGCGGCGCCTTGGGCCCCTGCTGCGGCTTCTGGACCGTGAGGTTGTTCTGCCCCTGCGGCGCCTTGGGCCCCTGCTGCGGCTTCTGGACCGTGAGGTTGTTCGGCCCCTGCTGCGCCTTGGGCCCCTGCTGCGGCTTCTGGACCGTGAGGTTGTTCGGCCCCTGCGGCGCCTTGGGCCCCTGCTGCGGCTTCTGGACCGTGTTCTTGTTCGGCCCCTGCTGCGGCTTCTGGCCCTGGGTTTTTGGCCTTTGCCTATGGCCTTGGTGCCACGTGGGGGGGGTGATGTGGGGCAGGGTGGGGTGGGGCTTCGTCCCCTCTTACCCATCTGTGGGCCATGAGTTTTTGCAGGCTTGGTTACCTTGCTCCTTGGTTGTGGTGGTGCTGCAACCTCCTTTTTGCCCGCAGCCTTGGTGGTAGCCCTTAGTCGGGCTTTAGGCTCTTGCGACCTGGTTTGCGGACCCTCAGCCTGCTCAGCCTGCTTGCTCTGCTTCTTCGCTGGTATTTTTTTTTTTGGGTGCCATTTTGTGTGGACTCTCAAAGAGAATGAGCTGTGTGTGCAGGGACCTTTAAATAAGGTCTCCGGCGTGTGACGCCTACGCGTTCGCTTACGCGCACGTCCGGCCGTTCGCACGGCCGTGCGAAACCCGGAAAACACTGGGGCCGTGCTTATCTGCTGCCTAGAAGAAGAAGAAAGATGGCGCCCACTATCTTCACCCGCCAACAAGAAGAGATAATCATGCTTGTAAGTGTCTTTTAACGAATTTGCTTTGATTGTTAATTGTTGCTCGACATGTTAAGGATGTGCAAAAACAACGATTTGGGTAAAATATTTGGTTATACTACATGCACACCCAAGCGCACGCCACACACGTGCCAAACGACAGTGCTGCCATATTTGAAAGTTAACTTAGGCTAAAAGTGTGTGTGTGTATGTGTTCATGTGATTGAACCAAATAATGTATTGTTGCCACTTCTAGATATGCATTTCTGAGTTCTTGCTGTGTATGATTTTTGTTTTGTAGACCATGCTGGAGCGCAGGTACGACTACCTGCCCAACTCGTTTGCCAAACGAAACGTCGCCCTGGAGATCATCTCGGAGATCCAACACAAGACCGACACCACCTTCACCCACACACAGATCATGCAGCATTGGTCGGACCTGAAGCGACTGCACATGCCCCGGGTGCGGAGGTTTTTTGGGATCCATTTCCCAAGTAAGTACATAGCGCTTGCATGCAAGATGTAACTAGGACAGAATTTAGGCCTTTTATTTATAATGCCTTCTCTTTTGTAGTGTTGGAAATGGATTACAGAATTCGCCGCACCCGGAGGCGCACAGGCCGACCAGTGCTGCATGATTCTGCAGCTGGGAGTGAAGGTGGTGGATCTCCAGGGCGACGGGCCGACCCCTCCTCTGTGGCCTCCTCAGACCAGCCCCTGGACCTTACCACAGAGGAGGGGCGGCACAGCGTGGGCAGGCAGTCGTACCCTGCCACGCATGCGGGATCCTCTGGTATGTCACTCTTCATGTCTACACCAAAACATATAATTGCTAGCTCCTGATATCACCAAACTGAATCCTTTATTCTGTATTTGTAGATGTTTCGGTTGCGGGTGAAGTAGTGGGTGAGGAGGCAGCAGATAGGAGCCCACAAGACCCTGGAGAAGGTGAGTGATGTGACCCAGACTTAGCTAAAAACATTTGAGGACTGCGGAATCAGACATCCAAACTAACCATTTGGCCCATGTTTCTACAGGCACTTCTTCACAGCAGAGCCAGGAACCAGGACCTCAGGGTGTTGTCCCCAACGAGCCATCTCTCGGCCACCAACCAAGTAAGTAGTCATGGCATTATAGACATTTCTGTCTAACTTCACATGAACACCAAAACACATAATGCCCTAGTCAATGCCAATATAAGAGTGACCTGTGGCCACTTAATTAGCTTAATTACTAGCACAACTGTCCTGTGGCCACTTAACTAGCTTAATTACTAGCACAACTGTCCTGTGGCCACTTAATTAGCTTAATTACTAGCACAACTGTCCTGTGGCCACTTAATTAGCTTAATTACTAGCACAACTGTCCTGTGGCCACTTAATTAGCTTAATTACTAGCACAACTGTCCTGTGGCCACTTAATTAGCTTAATTACTAGCACAACTGTCCTGTGGCCACTTAATTAGCTTAATTACTAGCACAACTGTCCTGTGGCCACTTAATTAGCTTAATGACCTGTGGCCCCTTCATAACCTTAATTACTGTCATTAATGACATATGTGCCTTATAGTAAATTTGTTTAGGAAAATACATTCAATCCACAGGTGAGAAACATGTATGGTTCTCCCAATAATTATTTTCTCTGATTTTTTGGCAGGGACCACAAGACAGCGACTTGCTGAGATGAATCGGAGGGTCCTTGAGTTGGTGGCCGATCTGCAGGCGATGCGGGACACGTTGGGGACAACAGAAGAGGAAGACTAGTGTCCTGGTTCCTGGCCCTGTATATTTTGAAACATTTTTAATTGTACATAGTTTTATGGGTTAAACCCAAAAGTTTTTTGTATATAGTTTTATTGTTTTTAATATATTTTATATTGTATATAGTTTGTAATGTTTTAAAATATATATTATTGTATATATTTTAATTCACAAAAAATAAAATTGTATATAGTTTTTAAAATGTTTTGCCCAAAGTTGCCCAAAATATTTAAAAAAAAAATGCAAGTTGAGCAATAAACCCAAAACAAAAGAAAAATGGTGTCCCATTTATTTGCACAAATACATTTACAAAAAACAAGGGGACAATTACATATTTCCAAATCAAGATTGTGATGTCCGTGAAGTGATTTGGGTACGTTTTAGGGACCTAAAATGGAAGAAGAACCAAAGCGCTAAGTGATTTGGGTAAGTTTTAGGGTGTGAAAATGGAAGAAGAACCAAAGCGCTAAGTGATTTGGTTAAGTTTTAGGGACAGAAAATGGAAGAAGAACCAAAGCGCTAAGTGATTTGGGTAAGTTTTAGGGTGTGAAAATGGAAGAAGAACCAAAGCGCTAAGTGATTTGGGTAAGTTTTAGGGTGTGAAAATGGAAGAAGAACCAAAGCGCTAAGTGATTTGGGTAAGTTTTAGGGACCTAAAATGGAAGAAGAACCAAAGCGCTAAGTGATTTGGGTAAGTTTTAGGGACAGAAAATGGAAGAAGAACCAAAGCGCTAAGTGATTTGGTTAAGTTTTAGGGACAGAAAATGGAAGAAGAACCAAAGCGCTAAGTGATTTGGGTAAGTTTTAGGGTGTGAAAATGGAAGAAGAACCAAAGCGCTAAGTGATTTGGGTAAGTTTTAGGAACCTAAAATGGAAGAAGAACCAAAGCGCTAAGTGATTTGGGTAAGTTTTAGGGTGTGAAAATGGAAGAAGAACCAAAGCGCTAAGTGATTTGGGTAAGTTTTAGGGACAGAAAATGGAAGAAGAACCAAAGCGCTAAGTGATTTGGGTAAGTTTTAGGGACCTAAAATGGAAGAAGAACCAAAGCGCTAAGTGATTTGGGTAAGTTTTAGGGTGTGAAAATGGAAGAAGAACCAAAGCGCTAAGTGATTTGGGTAAGTTTTAGGGACCTAAAATGGAAGAAGAACCAAAGCGCTAAGTGATTTGGGTAAGTTTTAGGGTGTGAAAATGGAAGAAGAACCAAAGCGCTAAGTGATTTGGGTAAGTTTTAGGGTGTGAAAAGAAGAAGAACCAAAGCGCTAAGTGATTTGGGTAAGTTTTAGGGACCTAAAATGGAAGAAGAA